>SZWC01030155.1:11123-22256 GCA_023375785.1 Penium margaritaceum | reverse complement strand
GGAGACGTGGGTCACGAATGGTTCTAGGGACCAAGACCGCTGAGTAGTGAGCTAAGAGTCTCACAGCTCTGATACCAGTAGTTACTAGGATTCCTCATTGTTAGATCATGTGAGGTGAGATGGAAGAATGTGACAAGTCACATGAAGCGAGAGACGCCATGGATGCGGTAACTTGCTTGCAAAGCTTCACACTCAACCGAGACAAGATGGAGAGGGGGGGAGCAGCGATGCATCTTACCCTGGGCGCAAAAAAGACATTCGGTCTTGGACGGCTTCTCAAAAGAAGCTGCGTCAAGACCGAGGGCTGGCTGAGTTCAAATGAGCTTGGACACAGTGTCCGAGCTCACATGGCAGAGGCGATGATGTAACAAGCGCTAGTGCTCTGGGGGGAGAACACTAGTGACAAACACACGCGTAGAGGAGAGAGGGGGAGAAGAAATAGAGGGAATGCAATGAGACACACGATACAGGTCATCAACAACAGAGGCACGAAGCACGATGGCGCATGTTTTAAGAGCAGTCACTGTGGCAGAGTCAGCAAAGTGCTCAACAGTGAGACCCATCCTGGTGCATGCACGAACAGAGAGCAGGCNCGCAATGCGCCCAGTCCGTGTGTCACTCGAGGAAATCCATTGTGTGTGTGCCGCCTGAAGGCTGCGCATGATCCGAGTCCAGTCAAGGGGTTGCTCACACTCAGTGTAGCGGTGAGCGCCACCACAGTTGTAGCAGTGGACAGAACGTCTACTGCCACTACTTGCCGACTGCTGCTACTGCTACTGTCCCTTCCCGCGTCGCTTCTTTCCCTTCTTCCCCTATGCGACCGCTGCAATTCCTGAGTGTGGCTGCTCACGGTAGAGGAGGAGGAGGAGGAGGAAGCGGTGGAGGTGGGACTGGTGAGTTGGGACAGAGGCGTAGGAGGGATCGCAGTCACTACTGTAATAAGTGGACTCTGTTGATGGACGATGGCAGCCTCATGAGCTGATGTGGCCTGGATGAAGTGGCAATGGGCAAAAGGGAGCAACTGTAATGACTCTGACAACTCAGAGAGAGCCACACAATCGAAGCTTGTAAAGAGCTTCGCGTGGTCCAAATGCGCCCCCCTCATGATGGTGTTGAGTGCTCACAACTGCGGCCGCCACTGGTCCCAAGGCACGTGTAAAGGCGCATCGCGGGCCTCCAGTAGTCAGCTGTAAGCTCCGTGGGACCCTGACGGAGGGAGTGAAACTCACGTAGTCGGGCCGCCCTCGTGGCATGGGTCTCCACAGCGAGAAGTGTCCGGGCCAGCTCCCAGCCTTGACGCGGATCTGCTCCAGTCCCGGTCCCAGTCTCCCCGAGAAAGGGTCAGAAGTCGACCACAGTCTCCCGCTACATGGCGTAGAGGAGATCGAGCATCGCTCTCGCTCCTCTGTGGACATGGTGAGCATCGCGGGTCTGGTACTGGCTGTGGTAGTAGGGCCAAACACCCTCACAATCGGCCCACACCTGAAATAAGGTCTCCCATCAATCGAAGCCCTCGTTGCTATTGTAACAGGGTGGAGGTGTCTCAAATTCCTTCCTTCGTCGCTCCGTGGGGAGGGCGACCTCAGGCTCGGGAGACGGTGGACGGGGTATGGGGAGCCCACCTGTGAGGGAAACGCCATCAAAAGTGAACACTGCTAAACAACGTGGCTGATCGTGACGGCGAGAAGGTGGCGGAGTGAGAGATTGCGATCCCAGACATAACTCACAGATGCGCTCCTCAAGCACACGAATCTTGTGCTAGCGTGAGTCATCCTCAATCTCCTCATCCCAGGTGTCCACCTGTGATGAGTGGTGCTGAGGCCGCGGTGCTGTGTAGGGTGTAGACTGCCGAGCAGATGGTGCAGCTCCAGTAGATCCTCCAGGTGGCTGCTGTGAGGCCCCCGAATGACCCCGTAGTAACTCCGTGATCTCTTGCAACGCGTCAGAGTGCCTCTGCTGCTGCCGGCGCATCCCGTCCTACGGCCGACGAAGCTCGTTCATCATGAGGGACTGCAACCACGGACTCATAATGCACGAAGAGGAGGAAGAGGGGTCAACTAGCCCTTTGTCCTTGTCACGGACCGGCACCGTCGCAATGCTCAGTATGGGGCCGAATGTAAAAAATGCTCCAAACAAGAAACTGACAGCATTTCTCGAGGAGTTGAAATGTTAAAAAAAAATTACGTTTTGACCCCAAAATTGCCAACGTCAACACAACCTATGATGACATCAGCATTTGTTACACTAGAGAAAAATACGTCAGCGATTCCTTTTTATCTTGGAGGTCACGCAAACTCCGCGTGACCGGTGGGGGTGATGTCGTCACCCTTGCTCGCGGCTGCGTAGGGGGTGCGGAGGCCTGCGCAGTGCCAAGTTATCCTGCGTAGTGCTGTGCAGTTTCTGTGCAACTTCACAGCACTGCTGTGCAGCAGCAATGCCGCGCAAGCCTGCTGCTGCTGCTGCTGCTGCGGTGGGTCTACTACTGCGCTGCTATAGCCGCTGCCACTGTTTCAATGTTGCTGCTATTGCTGTTGTTGCTGTCGTTGTAGTAGCTGCAATGTTGCTGCTGCGCTGCTGCTGCTTTGCTGCTGCTGCTGCGCTGCTGGTGCTGCTCACGGTTGCTAATGCCATCGCTACTGCATGCTGCTGCCGCCGCTGCGCACTGCCACTGCTTGCAGCCGCCGCTGCAAGCTACTTCTACGAGCTGCTACTCCCTTTTTTTTTGTGTGTACACGCTCGCAGCCAGATATGACTGCTGCTGCCACCCGGTGCTGCTGTTGCTAACCGGCGTGACTGCTGGATCTCATCACTGCCGCACCTCCACTTGCTACGGTGGTGGTGATTACGTTGTGATGTCGCTACTGCTAACGTCGGCTTCGACGGGTCCCAGGATGTGGCGATGGCGATGACTCTCATCGCTGCTGCCGTTGCTGCGACTCTGCGGTGTAGCTCAGCGAGAGGGGTCTCGTTGCTTTGATATTATGAGAAATTGCTAGGAAGCTTCCTAACCTTGCTGGTACTAATGTGGCAACACTGTCCAGTCAGGTGGCGCACTAGCAAGCAATTAGGTGCAAGAAACAGCAAGGATTAGGCTAGGGAGATGTTCAAAGTCTCATAAGCTCCAATAGCTTAGAAATGCAGAGAGAAATGACAACTGACAAGCACACAACATAAATACCTGCCGCAGCACACGGCGGGTGACGCACGCGGCAGTGTCAGTTTTTCCAAAAACCCGCTCAAATCCACTGTTTTGGCCGCAACTATGCGCACAGGCATCCAAACGCAACACCGTCTAAACCTAGAGATGCAAAATCTCGAGCTGGACGCTACGACTGGTGACACGCACAAGTCTGGCATTGATCAATGGATAGACAATGCAAAACATGCAAATCAGGCTCAAGAGCCAGTCCACTGAGAAAACTCTAGCGTCTGTAGAAAAACAGTAGAGCAACCAGCAAGTACCTAGGATGCCGTGGCAGCTGTCTGGCAGCTGCTGGTGGATGGATCCACCAACCGTCAGTGCTCCGGTGCTAGCTGGGCCCGCATCAGGGATCTGCATGAGCATGGACACGGTTGAATGGTCATAGTAAGTTGTACAAACAGATGGAAACAACTCACATCACAAAAAATGTGGGGCTTGGGGATGTAAGCAACAGATCATGAACATTGTCAAGAATGGCCAGAAGAGGGACATTGGGGGTACTAAGGAACGTGGTGGGATCAACCGTCCTCTTGTGGAACCCTTCCTTCTCAAGTTCAGTTGCCACGGTGTTTTCCAACACCGTGGCAACTGATTGAGCCCATGAAGGGCCTTGCAAAGTGTTGGTTTTCTTGCATCTCTGATTGTGCTCTGCTGTGTCCTCCCGGCTTGTGTACATTGTGTGTAGATGACTGACGGCGAGACTCGACGCTACTGGAGTGTCGTCCGGTTCAGCCGATGCACGCTGAGGCCTACATGGAGTTTGCCAGAGTCTCCTCCCTGCGGCAACGTGCTCAGCTCCATTGGCAGGCCTCCTAGGCGGTCAGGCCGCCGGCGGTCACTACCACCGCAGATGCTGTCTGCATGTGTCCAGCGCTGGACCTGACTGTACTATTACTTCTACAACGTCATGCTCTGCCTAGGGTCCATGTCTCATGTTACGTGGCACTGTTGGGCATCATGGACCATCGTAAGCACTGCCTAGGTTCGGTTAGTCATGACTCTTTGCTGCTGTTTTTCTAGTTGTTTCTAACCGCACGACTGAGTTTGTAGCGTTGGTATTATGGTATGGTGTACTTTTCAGGCAAAACGGACTACGCCCGGGTTTTGGGCCGTTGGCCGTCTGGCAGGGCTCATCGAGAAAACCCTGCCTACAAGAGAATAAGTCCAGGTCTATTTTCTGATTGGCTGGTTAGCTGAGTAACAAGCTCTACAGAGCTGGGGGGGAGCTAGAACTTGGAGGGGTCTTCCATTGTTGTTCATTCTTCATTCCTAATTTGTCACTTTAGGTTTTCAGCTGCTTTCTAGCGCTAACACTGGCGCGGGCACTCTTGAGTAACAAACTCAGGGCACTCAAACTTAGACTCTAGAGCGTAGACTGAGGAGGCAGCAGACTAAGCAACGAGCATGGAAGCCCGCACGCTGCATCAACAATGCCACTGCCCTAACCTGCGCTTTAGCAGTTTCTAGCTTGGTATCAGAGCCAGATCGTAGCACCAAGAGCATACAACTAGCGTATAGGTGCCTAACCATGCTGGTGGACCCCCATACGTGCCAGTGTAGGGAAAATGCAGCCGGATTTTTTTTCGGCAACATTGGCCTGCCCGGTGGCGGCATCAGAATTTTTCCCACAGCCACAGGGCCAGGGGAAATGCTGTCGGATTTTTTCCAGCAGCACTGACCCCCCTGCGTGACGCGAGGAGGTGAGCGGCAAGCTGCGTCAGACACCTGTTGGCAACACCGCACGTGGCAACGTCACCCAGGTGCAGTGGCTGGCAGTAGCAGCAAGCAACAGCAATAGCGCGCGGCAGCAGCAGTAGCTTGCAGTAGTAGCAAGCTGTGGCAACAATGGCCAGCACCAGCTACGCGCAGCAGCAGCAGCCGGAAGCAGCAGTAGCTTGTAATAGCTTGCAACAGTAGAAGCCCGTAGCAACAGCAGCTCGCAACAGTAGTAGTAGCGCCAATGAGCGGCAGCTACAGCAGCTTGCTGTAGCAACAGTAGCGAGTAGCAGCAGTCTCCGGCTACAGCAGTAGCAGCAACAAGCAGCAGCCAGTAGTAGCCAGCAGCAATAGCAGCAAGCAACAGCAGCAGCCAGCAGCAGGCGCTGAAGCAACAGCTAGCAGCAATTGCAGCTGTAGCTGCTCGCAGCACGCTGCTCGCTACGAGCAACGAGCTGTAAGTAGCAAGCTCGTTGCTCGCAGCGAGCAACAAACTATAAGTAGCGAGCAGCGAGCTATAAGGAGCAAGCACCAAGCTCATTGCTCGTACCTCGCTGTGACCAAAGAGAAGGAAAAAAAGGGGGAGGAAATAAAACCCCACTCCACCAGCGGCCTTGCACTGGCTGTAGCCACTACCATAGCTGCTGCAGTGGCTACAGCAACCGCAGCACCACGTAGGGACTTAGTAGCAGTAGCAGTAAGAGCAGCTGGTGCTGCAACAATAGCTACTGCTGCAACAGCAGCAGCCACAGCAGCAGTAGCACCTGTAGTAGTAGCAGCTATTGCTATTGCACCAACAACCATTGCAACAGCAGCCGCAGCAGCTGCTGCAATATCAGACCAGCAGCAGTAGCAGTAGCAGCAACAGCAGCAGTAGTGGCAGCAGCAGGGACTTCAACAGCAGTAGCAGCTTTCCTGATGCTGACACAATAGCGGCCCTAGCACCAGCCATTACTGACGTCAGCAGTCGTCAACTGATGTCACTACTGATGTCATCAACAAAAAAACTAGAAAAACAGGGACACATACTCCACAGCAACCACCCTGTAGAAAATGCAGCAGCAGCAGTTGACGTCAGCCATCCTGGGTTGTTGTCACTGCTGACATCAGCTGCACATGAAAAGGGGGGAGCACCAAAACCCACCATGGCTAACAACCCCAGTGGACAGGGGTCCTCCTCTATTTGAGGGACCCCCAACCCTCCTTTCTTGCAAGAGCAGCAGTAGCAGCAACAGCAGCAGTAGTGGCAGCAGCAGGGACTTCAACAGCAGTAGCAGCTTTCCTGATGCTGACACAATAGCGGCCCTAGCACCAGCCATTACTGACGTCAGCAGTCGTCAACTGATGTCACTACTGATGTCATCAACAAAAAAACTAGAAAAACAGGGACACATACTCCACAGCAACCACCCTGTAGAAAATGCAGCAGCAGCAGTTGACGTCAGCCATCCTGGGTTGTTGTCACTGCTGACATCAGCTGCACATGAAAAGGGGGGAGCACCAAAACCCACCATGGCTAACAACCCCAGTGGACAGGGGTCCTCCTCTATTTGAGGGACCCCCAACCCTCCTTTCTTGCAAGAGCAGCAGTAGCAGCAATAGTCTACAGGCTTTGTTGCTGGTGCCTCCGACCCCCTGGTCGCCATCCAGCAATAGCTTGCTGCACTGACGTAGTAACTTGCAACACTACAGCCGTTGGCATCCCAGACTCACACCAGTGCCCTGCCGCCTTTCCTTCCCCCTGGGCATGCCAGCCTCGTTGTGTCTGCTACCATGCATTACTTGGTGCAGCACCAGACTTAGGGCCAGTGACAGATAGTGAATTCAGTCCTTTGTCCCACTCTGGGTGCCGGCCGTAGGCCAAAGGGCTTTGAGACCCCGTCCCCGCTGCTTCAGGCCAGCGTGCAGTTCCAGAGCTAGGAACTCACTTTCTGCATCTGGGCACAGGGTGAGGGCTTGTGGGCGTACTACACCTTTCCGTACGACTCCACCCAGGCCGACAAGCTGTATGACGTTGGTCGCGCCGTACGTGCCCTCGTCTCAGTCGCTCCTCCGGCTTCACTCCTGGCCCTAGAGCCCTTCCTCGGTGACTTCACCGCCGGCGGGACCCCAGACCCTGTGGCCGCGTGGCACGTTCTCACCCATCCCCATCGCCTATCCAACGAGGCTAAGACCAGCCGCCTGCTGCGGGAGCTCAACTCCCTACACATGGGGGAGACCAAGACGGTCACCTCCTACTGGCAACGGGTTGAGGGCATCTTCCGTCGCCTAGGTACCTCTGCTCCAACCCCTCTGGCCGCGCTCCTTACCATCAAGCTCTGTGCCACCGACGCGTACGCCGACATCTTCGTCCACTACTCCCACTATGGCTGCCCAGGAAACCCTTATGCCCTGGGCATACGAACTCTTTCTCAAGATTGAGGAAGCTTGTCTCGAGTCCCNTTCCCATGCGTCCGAGATCGCTGCCGTTGTGCTCTTGTCTGTACTCTGACAGGTGAAGGTTCCCTGTGTGGGACTTGTGCCAGGGTGGTACCCCCGGGGGCACGAGTGCAAAAACGAGCAGCCTGGTCTTGCCAATAGTCCTTGATCATAGCGGCCGGGACACGACTCTCAGGCTCCCAACTGTTGTGTTCAGGTCCACAACCGGCCCAGCTCACGAGGTATTCCGTCACAACACGTTTACCGCATGTACGTTTGCGGTGTTGGAGGAGCCCATGTACCTCGTACTGACCGTCACTTGCAAGCATTACAGGCACAGGCTGAACCGTTCCTGATGCCGCATAAGATGCGAGAAGACTGACATGAAATACGTCATGGATCTTCATGAACTTTGGAAGAGCAAGACGATAAGCAACCTCACCAATCTTGTGAGTGACCTTCAATGGTCCGACCCACTTGGGGAGGATCTTTCTTGCTCCAGGCGTCTTGAGACGCATGTTATACGTGCTCAGAAGCACCTGGTCGCCGACCGAAAATGTGACGTCACGGCAACCAGCATCAGCACAGGCCTTTTGGCGCTGCTTCGATGCATGGAGGTATTCACGTGCTTCGCCATGAAGAGTGTCCATGCGATCGGCAAAGGCCTTGGCGGAAGGTACCTGATTCCCGCCGCCCCCGTGCCTCACCAAGGAGACGGGTACCATCGGATGCCGGCCGTAGTTCAGAAAGAACGGTGTCAGCTCCGTGGATTCATGAACATAGTTGTTGTAGGCAAACTCTGCCGGACTGAGAAAATCATCCCAGTCATCCATCGAAGGATCCACGTACATCCGGAGCATCTGCTCCAAAGTTCGGTTCATCCGTTCAGTCTTTCNGCCACGAAGAGTGTCCATGCGATCGGCAAAGGCCTTGGCGGAAGGTACCTGATTCCCGCCGCCCCCGTGCCTCACCAAGGAGACGGGTACCATCGGATGCCGGCCGTAGTTCAGAAAGAACGGTGTCAGCTCCGTGGATTCATGAACATAGTTGTTGTAGGCAAACTCTGCCGGACTGAAAAAATCATCCCAGTCATCCATCGAAGGATCCACGTACATCCGGAGCATCTGCTCCAAAGTTCGGTTCATCCGTTCAGTCTTTCCATCCTTTTGTGGATGAAAAGCAGTGGACATCTTTTGGCGGGTGCCAAAGATCTCACCAAGGGCTTGCCAGAATTCACTTGAAAACTGCACGTCTTGATCAGAGATGATGCGTAACGGCAGCCCATGCTGTCAAACAACAGTGTCCCAAAAGATGCATGCTGTTTCCTCAGCAGTGGCATGCGTGGTTGTGGGCATGAAATGCGCCATCTTGGTCAAAGATTCGACCACCACGAGGATAACATCATGGCCACGAGGTGTCTCGGGTAAGCCGGTGATGAAATCCATGCTCATTTCTTCCCATGAAGAGTTAGGCACTGGGAGGGGCTTCAGCAATCCAGCTGGTGCCTTGTTGCTCAACTTGTTGCGGATGCACAAGTCACAGGCTTGGATGTATTTGCGTACGTCGCACGACCATCCAGGCCACCAATAATGCTCTGAGAGAGCCTTTCCAGTTTTTGNACTTGAAAACCGCACGTCTCGATCAGAGATGATGCGTAACGGCAGCCCATGCTGTCAAACAACAGTGTCCCAAAAGATGCATGCTGTTTCCTCAGCTGTGGCATGCGTGGTTGTGGGCATGAAATGCGCCATCTTGGTCAAAGATTCGACCACCACGAGGATAACATCATGGCCACGAGGTGTCTCGGGTAAGCCGGTGATGAAATCCATGCTCATTTCTTCCCATGAAGAGTTAGGCACTGGGAGGGGCTTCAGCAATCCAGCTGGTGCCTTGTTGCTCAACTTGTTGCGGATGCACAAGTCACAGGCTTGGATGTATTTGCGTACGTCGCACGANCATCCGCCTTCTATCGCTCCTGTTCACATGGAAATATAGAACAGGAGGCATCAATGTGGCTGATCCACTAAGCCGACAGCCTGTGGAAATCAAAGAGACCACCGAGGTTGGTGGGTGTTTCATGGCGATTGCAATAGGAACAGTATAAACACCAGATCCCCCTGCACCTCTGCAGTAACCACCACAAGAGATTATCCATTGTAACAGTTTTGTAAACATACGGATGGGATACTGTGTTGATTCTTGGTTTCAAGACTCTCGAAATCTCGACAAGTACAAATTGGTGGAGGCCGCAAGAATCTTCCAACAAGGAGAACAAGTTGTTGTGCCAAACTCGGGAGACCTTCAAGCAAAGACTATCTCCCAGTTCCACGACCCGCCGATCGCAGGTCATGTGGGACCTGGAAAGACAGGACAAGCACTCTTGGACTACTACTAGCGGCCAGGATGGAGTGTCAATGTGCGTAAGTATTGCATGACATGCGACCCATGTCATCGGAATAAGGCTAGCAACAAGAAGCTAGTTGGACTCCTCTAGCAAAATCCTGTTTATGGGACTCCATGCGATTGCGTCAGCATGGACTTCATTACAGGTCTTCTCGATATAGACGGTGGCCACGATGCAATACCAATGGTTGTGGACCTTCCGACGAAGATGACACACTTCATTCCTACAACCACTGATGTGAACGCAGAGGAGACCGCTCGTCTCTTCTTTGAGGGTGTCGTAAAGAAATACGGCTTGCCATTGCGCATTAGCTCCGATCGAGATAAAAAAACTGCTAGTAAGTTTTGGCAAAAGATGCAGGAGTACTTTGGTAGTGATTTGCAGATATTGACAGCGTTTCACGCTCAAACTCATGGACAAACAGAGCGCATGAACTGCACTCAAGAACAAATGCTTCGTATGTACGTGGACCCTGCCATGAATGAATGGGACAAATTCTTAGCACCGGCAGAGTTTGCAGTGAATAACTCGGTGAACGAGTCTATATAGTTCACACCGTTTATATTGAACAGTGGTCGGTATCCATTTTTGCCCTCTTCATTGATGAAGAGTGGGAGTACAAAAGGATCGTGTAATACAGCGGGTGAAACAGGGTGCGAGCCTCTGTGGGTGAGTGAGCCCTTGGGACCCGATTGCTCATGGAAATCGCGTAGGTTTGTCGTGGAGATTAACTTTGCCGTGAACTGTTGTCTCTCACGATTGACTCTCACAAGTATGTCCCCAACCAAGGTCAGGGCGCGGAGTCCATTCTCTTCATAGGGCAACCCAAGAGGGAGAATGGAGGATATCAGTTTATCCATCCATTTTGTTGGCGGGTTGACACGGTTTGACTAGATGAATTTCTCTCGTCGAGTCAATCCGTTAAACAATGTTATGTTGTCCACGTGGAAACCCTAAGTTTCCGGCGTGATTAGGGATGGGGAGGTGGTGGTAAAACATCTTCGCGCGTGCGAGGGTATCTTGCTACCATTTGGCGCCCCTCGTCCGATGGCGTGGCCAACACGTTTATAAAAACGTGTTTGCCACACCAACGAGTGGAGGTGGCACTCGGCGGGGTAGTCCTATCGGAACGCCCGCCGGTGGCCCCTCGCGAGCCCCCTCGCCATGGCGAGGGACCTCGTGAGGGGCCCCTCGATGGGGTGGGGGTCCTTGCGATGTTGCATTGGGTCATGCCCAATGCAACTATGCAGGCCCTGCGCAGCCCATTGCGATTATTCGCGATGGGCTCGCGTTTGCCGCTCGAGGTCGCGAGTCTTCGAGCGGCGGCCAGATAGTGCGAGGCACTATCCGGTCGCCCTCCTGCAAATCGGAAGCTTCTTCAAAGCTTCCGGTT
>SZWC01030154.1:0-24900 GCA_023375785.1 Penium margaritaceum | reverse complement strand
TCTTCTCCACCGGTCGTAACTGTGTGAGAAGGGGGTCACATCCATGGTTGCATGTGAGCTTTGTTTGTCTCACTCGATTGACTACGTCAGGCTAGCCACGTCCAGTTGACGTGGCCTTGAACACAGCTCGCCGATGGTGTTCAAGACCAGCCATTGTTGGATATAAGGATACAATATTTGTGTTGAACAAACTTAAAAGTGGCACCAAAAAAACTTCTTTCCAAAAAAACCATGCTTGAAAATCAAGATGCCTTAAGTTATGGATTGCAAAAACAAAGTCCAAGTAAAGTAGGATAAGCAATCTAGTTTGGTGGAAAACATGTGAAGTTACCACAAAATGACCACCGACGGTGACATTTTCCCTGATGAACTCTGTTTCTAATACACCAACGGTATCAAGTGAGACATCTGGTGAGGAAACCAATGTTCAACATTCGAGATGACCTTCTAAAAGTATCACAGAAGTAAACCGAGTAAAAAGTTATGAATGTACCAAAACCATATTTCTTTTTGTGGCAGAGAAAACTCCTAGTCAATGGAGACATATAGGTCAGTGAAAATCGATACTATCAATCAGCGCAACCAACAATCATACTAGACTTTCGGAAATCCAAGACACGTTTCGTGTACCGTTCATTCTCTCATATATATGTTTTCACATCTTTTGTGGCCATGAGTGTGGAGGGCATGTTGACACAGAGAGTGGAGGTGATGCATAGTGAGCGCATGCACCACCTGTGGGCTGACGACCCTCCCGCCTTCTCCTTATGTGCTTGATTCCCTCCTAGAAGCATTTTCCCAGCCCAACCTGGCAGCTAGATGTTTGGCCTTACATTAAGCTAATGATGTCCTTATTTCATGCTTGAGCCATATCTAGATGGCCTACTCTATTCCTTCTCGTAAACTTGGGTTAGTTGTGATTTACATAGTCTAGGCCCAAATCCCGGAACAGGCTTGTGTACAAGGTTGGGTCTCGAGTGACATTACGCCCTTGCTGTTTGACGTGCGCCGGCGAGCTCTGCATGCCGGCCAACGGATGAGCTTGAATAGCGAGCCTCATCACGTAGGCTAACTCCTCTCTCAAATGCGGAAGCATGGCAACAACCATGGAACCTGCAAAAACCCAAGTGCAACCTCTAGGTTACCGCATGTTTTCAAGCAAAAGTGGTCCAATTGGATTCGCATTGTTATCCTGATGGTATCATAGCCCTGATTGCAGGGCATAGGGAAAGCTATACTGCAAGAGGGGGGATTGCACGAGGCCAAGTATACGGTGCTAGAAGTCCGTTGCGGCTCTCCCCACCACAGAATCATGCCATGGTCATCAATGTCAAGTACGCTAGGCTGCCAGACCACCCAAGGGTCTGTGCGCAGCAATAGAGGCACACGATGAAACCTCAAGGGGGTGAGGCCCACCGAGGCATCTTGCCAAGAGACCTGTCCGTGGATGGGAGAGCTTAGGGGCAAAAAAAGGGGGAACCAGAGGACCAACAGCCGCGTGAACAATGCTTAATACAGGAGGAAGGTTGAAAAGCAGTCATTATGGCCGCTCCCCGTTGCGTGTCTGCATCAAAGGCGGGTTAGGCAAAAGAGGAGGGAAAGGGACCCATTCCCCACCTCCACTCTTGCCATCATGAGCACTACCGGTCTCACCCCATTGCTCGGCATTAGTACCGCCGGATTGATGGTGAGAGGCAACCCCATCCTGTTGCTAGCCAATCGGCCGTAAGCCAATTGGAAAACCAACCCGCCAACTAGTCCGGGAGGACTTTATGGCGGTGATGTCGTTAAAGGACCTGACGCCGCCGCCTATAGGCGCAGACGATTTTATGGCATAGAAAGATGTTTTTCTTGCTAAGGTGGCAGAACATGGCCTCGAGGAGTTATATCTCTCACCGCCATCCAATGACGCCAAGGAGCGCGTCCTCCTACATACCTTCATTACTTTTGTTCGAGCCCTTTCCGATGAACATGTGTATGCAACCAACCATCTGCACTTTGACAGAAGATGGAAAGATCCAAATAACCCGCGCAGCGGTGCTTCTCGCTCCCATGAGGCATGACAGTACCTCGCCATCCGCCACAAAGAACAAGTCATGGCGCTGGTCATCACCCTTCACAACAGACTATGTCTGCTTTATCCCAAATTGGGGATGCCGATTGCAGACCACTGGGACATTACGATGGACATCCGCCATCAGATATTGGGACTCGGTACCCCATGCTACGTACTGGAGTGGCTAAACCCTGTTCTTCTCTACTTGGGAGACCGATACAAGGACTTGCACCGAAACGTTATGTGATGACTGCGTGTCATTGACATAGAGAGCACAGACCTAGCACAAGTGTTCAAAGAGCTGCGGCGCTATAAGGACATCCATCGTGGAGAGGCATGAGAGGTAGACACTCCCACAGCAAGTGCCTTTGTGCATCAAGTGTCATCAGTTGCTCCCTTTGGATCCGGATAAACAGGAGGTGGAGGTGGAGGGGATTGTCGAAGGACTGGTAGAGGGGGCCAAAAATCACATCCAGTAGGAGGATGCGGACATGGCAGGGGTGCCAGGGGGGTGCTCCTTCAATTACTGCAGACAACAGGGGCACCTGTGGCGCACGGGTTTTGAGCTCCTTCGCATTATGACTCCTTCTCCACAGCAGCCACAGTCCTTTCCTTCGCCATGCTCCCAGTTGGGCCAGTAGTGCATCCACCTCCATGGCCGACAGAGGAATCGGTGGAGCACATGCACCGTCTCCATTTGGCGCAGCCACCTTCGGTCCACCTCTGCCACAACTGTGAGGGGTACTTCCTATGGACCATGGACGTCTCCCCATGTACTTGGGGCCCTACTACTTGCCGTTGAGCTCTAAAATTCCTGTCTCTACACCGGCTTCAGGGCATCACATCTATGCTACAATGACTAAGGCATAGCAGCTAGCAACAGTAGCTCCTCCAATTAACTGGACTGCTCCTGTAGAGATGTAGCTGCCAGAGCCGATAGCTACACTTCAGACGTCAGTCAAACGTATCGGTCATACTCATGTCACCACCTCACATAGCCTCCTCATGCATAACTGACTATATGAAGCCACCGTGTCGCATCACATGTCGCCGAATCGCCAGATTTTTGTGTCGGTGTATGTTACGCTTGATGTTGAGGGTGTGAAAACTCGGTTTGGGAAAGTGCTTTGGATGGAGGGTGTGGGGACTATGGCTCTTCAGGCACCAAGCGGGACAACATGGTTGACTGGTATCTTGTATGCACCCAAGATGAAATTCAATTTGTTGTTTGGTGGGTGGCTTGATCGCGAAGCTAGCATGTCCGCCAATATGCAAGGGTATTGCTGCACCATTTCATATGCGATTGGTGCTATGTCACCTGTCGCGCTCGCCCCTCCGCCGCTCATACTTACGTTCCTTCACCTGCACCTCCTCCTTGCAGGCGACCCCGACCCTCTCCTCCGCCCGGCCCCCGAGGCTGGGCCGATATGTGTCGTCTATCACCATGTCGATCACACGGAGGTTTCCCCTCTCGCTGGGTCAAGGCACGTCATGTTGGGTCAGCCCTCTGGCAGAATCCCCTCTGGCTCCAGTGCCACTCCTTCCAATCCACTCTCCCTCATCACCGCAGCCAGCTCCCGCACCACCGCATAGTGCACTGCACAAGGTGCCTCTCCCAGAGCCCACCAAAATGTGTGCTGGGAACTGCGTGGATTCGAGTGCATCACATCGGCCCACCAATCCAATGATGCCCTCTCAATAGGGTCATGGCATTGTCGTGGTATGCCTCATACCTTGAGGCCTCCACGAAAATGGCGGTGAAGTACAGCTCTACCCCAAGTACCTAAGCATTTGGAGCTGGCCCATCCTTCCTTGATAGGTCAAAGGACTCCGGCTTTGGCGGGATCGAGATTCCCACCGCAGGTCCGTTTGCGGTGGCAACTATCGTTGGTATTGTCATGGGACGCTTCACGAGCTCTTGATTGAGGTACGCATTCTGCTTCTCCAACAGCTCCGTCTTGGCCTGCATGTTGGCGAGAAAATTTCGCAACACTGTGGTTGTTGTCAGTTTGCCGTGCACGTCAAACGCTACGGCCATCGAGAACGTGCCAGATGAAGTCATCTTATGTCCGGTACAACTTCTTCCTCAACGGGTCCTCTGGTTACCACCTTATCACCAAAGTGCGTGGTTGGTCTTAGGCACGTATCTGCCAAAAACACGAGATGTGTGTTGGTTTACGCTGACCACGAGAGGTTTCCGCGTAGATGAATGTGTCCCTAAGCCAGGGGTGGCTATGATACCAAGTGTGAAGCGGGCACGGGGTGCTAGCCTCAACCGGATGGTGTAGGCACCAACCGGTGGCAACGGTGACCAAGGGGAGGCCGGTGCACACCTTCTCGGGTTTGTGGAACCGTAGGGTCTTCTCGAAGAAGCATGGGGACACGTGTCGCATAGTGGGAGTAAACTGTACTCTTTATTCAAGTGTCAACATACAAGACTATATGTATATGATGACACATCCTAGGCGACCGGAGATCGCTGAACCATGTGGGGCTCCGTACGGGCCTGAGATGAGATTTATTGCCTCAACTTCACGTAGCTCATCTTCCAAGAATTACATCATTCCATGGAGGAACGGTCGAGATATGATCATTTCTGTGAACCACGGCAATCTGCCGCTAACAGCACCACTAGCGGTGGTGACCGCTGCCTGAAGTGACCTGTTTGGCAATACCACATCGAGGCGCCATTCCGAAGCGCCCTTGACCCTCAATGATCATTGATTCATTGAGGCACGCTTCGGCCTTCTTGGATCTTCCGAGGGTCGAGCCTTGGTCCTTGGGGATGAATTCTTGTCACCTTTATTCCCCTTGGCCGGTCCAACCTTTGGCAAGGCGTAACTTCCGCAATTCATGATGGATGGACCCCATTCTTAGATTATCTTGCACGGTTTTTCCTTTAGATTCCAAATCCACAAACAGATTCCACATTCAAGGAAGCCTCATGCCGTGATCAGTGCCGTTGGCACTTTCTGGCTTACGACGGTGGCGCTAGAGGGACAAACGACACATTTGCTACCCAGGAACAACCTCGCACGAGTTCTCGGTGCATCTCCACTGTTCAGAAGATTGCAGACTATGATGACAATGATGAACACAGCAAGTGTACCCGGCAACAAGCAGCAGTCCGTGACGAGTACTCCGGCAATGGCGGATTGGTAGCACACGAGCAATGATGCTCTGTACGTGAACCAGGCGGTAGTGAAACCCTTCGGAGCGAATGATGTAGCACCAAAGAACCCGGCGGCAAATCCGGTTATGAACCTCACGGGCTCAACACATCCTTCGCCCCAGCCCCAACCTATTGGGTCCACACTTTGCACGATGGAGGCACCGGCTGACGAGCACGAATCAACGAAGACCTGTACGAGAAATTGTCGGGACTTGAGAGCCGTAAGAACCATCTACTTCAACAGCTCAACGCGACAATGGAGGAGCTTCACATTTCTCGTGCGTGCCAAGCAGTGCTCCCTTAGAGAAATTTGCAATTCTCGAGTAAACCCCAAATTTGACCGGCACTCCATGAGTCGTTTGATCCCGCGAACTCCAAAGGACCAACGTTCAGGACGCGGCTGTCGAGTTTGGAGGTGTGCTCCACTGCTGTTGCAATGAATAATACAAAAAAAAGGAAATTGACCTCGCGGCCTCGCTTTTCCATGGCACGGCTCTGAGTTGCTGGTCTGAATTAAAGGCCATCAAGTGGAAACAAGAGACTAGCGGAACTACATTGACGGCTCTTGTAACCTATCTCGCATCGTCGACCACAAGCGTACTACCTCTAAAGTGGGTAGATCCGGCGCAGTACGACTCTCTCATGCCAATGAAAATGTGGGATGAATTCGCTCACAGTCGCTTGCTTTACAAAGCTAAACGACAAGTTTGACGTAGGGTACAGACTCGAACGTCTGTGTCAGTAGTCCAACGTGGCAGAATACACTCGGTGTTTTCACAAAATCATCACCAGTACTGATCTCCATCCCCGGCAAACTGCATTTCCACTACAACGGCCTAAAGCAAAGTATTTGGCAAGTAATTATCATCTTTGGCATCAAAGACGATCTTGCACAAGTGATTGCAGCAAGCGACAGCATCCACAGTGCCAACAACAACGTTCAGATGCATGAATCCAATGGCTGGCGACCCTAAAGCCACTATCCTTATGGTGGTGGAGAAAAATCACAGTCAACAAAAACCTCATCTCCTGTAGAAATCAAAGCCTTCCATCAACGCGGTGAACGGCTCTGTTAGACTTCCAAAAAACCTGGTCACATTTTGCTTGCCTGCCGAAAGTGGAAACAACATGCCAAAAGGGGTGAAGCTATAGAAAAAGAGTGATGAGTCGGGTAAAAGACAAAGGACGTGGGTAGAGGGCGAGGCTCGTATCCGGTCAGACAAATATGCGTCGACCGATTGCCCAGCTGGGAGGCTTACATTGTCGCAGAAGAGGATTTCTGAGATCACAAAGTTCGACGAGGAATACAGGGGCGACCAACCAGCGATACTTCTACAAGTGCAATGGAAGGGTTGTAAAATTTGCAGAACGCTACTGGTACTTCTGGATAGAGGAGAACTTGCAGTTTTGTTACCATCAACATGGTACAAAATATAGGTTCGTAGACCAAACCGGAAGATTTCGAAAGAAAAATCGTTAACGGACGACTGCATATCCATTGACTTTGCGAACCACTCTGGTTGCAGATCAGAGATCTGCACAAAGAAATGGTCTATAGGACTTGCCTAATGAGCGACCATGAAATCATCCTTGGGCAACATTTCCTGTACGGGCATAATTTGCAGGCCGACTGGAGCACTGGAGCAGTCTACGTCATCATTAATGGCAGAAAGCGACATCTACCTCTGGTCGAGTGACCCACGATGCATCGACGGTTGTGAGGAGCAGCAGAGGTGGAAGCAACAGAGGAAGTTGCAACAACCACAAAATGCCAGTTGATATATCTGGATGTGGCCAAACGATACCTGAAATGCGGAGCTCAAGCGTGGCTAGTCTCTGTGGAAGTAGTGGAAGCGAAAGAAATCATAGCTGGTGGAGCAACACCGACGGCATCGACACCCGAGAAGTTTGCAGCCATACCGCGAGAGATTGCGGGGCTCATGAAGGAGTTCGAAGGGATTCTTCCCGATGAACTACCTTGAGAGATGCCACCGCAATGCAATATCGACCATCAGATAGACCTAAATCCGGGGAGCAGTCCGACGGTGAAGGGGACCTCTCGGATGAGCAATCACGAGACGATCAAACTCAAGAAGTAGCTAGGCGAGATGCCCAGGCAAGGGTTCATCCAACCCTCCACGTCACCCTACGCAGCACCGATACTTTTCTTGAAAAGGAAAGAGGAGAGATGCGGATGTGTGCGGACTAGCGAGAATTGAACGTCATCACCGTCAAAAACCGCTATCCCCTCATGGAAGATGAACTTTTTCGCCAATTCTTTGGAGATTGAATTTTTTGCAAAATTGATCTACACGTTGGCTATCATAAAATCCGCATATCTGATAAGGACATCGAGAAGACAACATTCCGCACCATGTATGGGTACGCCGAGTTCACTGTTATGCCGTTTGGACTCACATACATCCCGACAACATTTATGACAGCGATGAACAACATTTTTCACCCATACCTTGACAACTTTGTTGTCGTGTATCTTGACGACATCCTGGTGTAAAGTTGCACCCTCGAGAGCACAATGGACATCTCCAAAACATTCTTTACATTTTATGAAGAGAAAAGTGTTTTGGGAAGAATCTCGAAGTGCGACTTTGGTCACCATTCGATCGTGTTTTGGGGCCACATCGTCAATTGCACCATGGACCCCAAAAGGTGGAGGCGGTCACTGGTTGGTCGACGCCCACAAATGTTCGGGAGATCCAGGTATCTCTGCGCTTCTACAACTACTACCGTGGATTCCTAAAGGATTAGGCCCGTGTGTCAGCGCCTCTCTCTAGTCTCATCCTAAAAACCACTGAGTGGAATTGGGGGGACAGTGAACAAGAACCATCCAACTCTTTGAGAGACACTCTCACCTCGGCGTCAGCCTTACAATTAGCGGATCCAACAATGCATTACATCATGGCCAGTGACGCGTCCGATCGAGCTATCAAGGCCGTTCTCCTCAAAGGAAATGGCGGTGGAGAACTGGTTGCGTACACGTAGAGAAACCTACGCCGGCCGAAACTCAACTACGTGGTGGAAGAAAAGGAAATGTTTGCGTTCATGCACACGTTCAAGGCATGACAGTGCTACTTGGCATGCCGGCGATGCATTGTCCGCACCGACCATCACGCCGTGAAACATCTCAAGATCGTGCCAAATCTGAGCCGTCAAAGAACTTGATGAATGGAGTTCCTCGAATAAAGCTTTGACTATGACATCGAGCTCGGACATGGAAAACCAAATCCGGCGGATGCTCCAAGTCGACAACCTGATCTAATGGCTAAGATCAATACGTTTCTCGTCAAACGAGACCATTACCTCACGAGGCTGTTCGGAAAGGGTTACAAGGAGTTCAGCGGGCAAGACCAAACCAGGTTTTGGTTCGACGACCCCTACTGATGACAGCGATTCACTTGCCTGGTCGTCGTCCCTTCGAACGAGGAGTTGCGACACATGTTATTAGAGGAGTGCCATGAGACCAGTCTAGGTGGACACTTCGGCAAGGACACGTCCCTCATGAAGCTGGCATCAAACTATTGTGGGACAAGATGCAAGCCGACGTGGCGGCCTTCTACAAATTATGCGACCCTTGTTCTACTTCAAAAATCTCATCGCACGCGGCCACCTGGTCTACTTCAACCCCTACTTGTTCCAAAGCAACCGTGGGCTGATATTTGTATGGACTTCGTGACGAGACTGCCTGCCACTCTCGAGGGTATGAGGCCATCCTAGAGAAAAATTCCAAACTGTCACTTTTCATCCCGACGACAACCACCGTCATCGTAAATGGAACAATGCAGTTGTTTCTCAATCAGAATGTACGGCTGCATGGAGTGCCACATACCATCAGCACCAGCAACGATGATTGCTTAACAAGCGGTTTTTGTGAGAATTAATAACACGCTACAACAGTCGGATCGAGCTATCAACGACATTCCATCCTCACACAGACGGGCTAACAGAGCAAACCAACCAAATGCTCGAACAACGTCTCCAACTTTATGCGGGCCACAAAGCACATGTTGGATAGCAAAACAACCAACTGCGAAACTCGCATAAAACTCAACCACTTCCGCCGCGAAGGGTAAAATCCCGCTCGAAGAGGTGTACGGAAAAATGAGCGCCACATCGGCAAGTTTTCAGAGTCAGAGTATCATTCACGCAGTTTACATTACCGCCAAGACTTCACAAGCATCTGGGAAGAAACGCGGCAGACCCTTCCGAAGACACAAGCAGCTATGAAGCGAGCAGTTGACCGGCATCGTAATGACAACTAGCTCAGCGCTGGAAATTGCGTCCTCCTCAAATTTCGAGGAAAAGACTTCACGAAGCTCAAACACTGCTAGCTGGGACCTTTTGAGATCAAACAAATGCAAACCCTAACCTTCGCTCAACTTCGGCTCCCCGAGAAGATGGCGATCCACCCTGTTTCCACATCAGTAAGCTTAAGCACTACCAAGACACTGATATGAACGTCCCTGGCCGAGACAACGTACCTCCACCTCCAATACAGCTGGAAGGGGATGCGGAGTACGTGATTGAAGATGTCGTTGGACATGGACACCGTGGAAAAAACGACCAAACATTTGGTCAAGTGGCACAGCCACAACGCCGCACAACACAATTGGGAACCCTACGACAATGTTCAGGAAGTCAATCATTTGATGGAAGGCTGCTTTTGCCGTCACCAGCCTATGTCTACTAGCGCGCTGGGATGTCATGTCTAAACAGGGGGAGAGTGTTATGTCCATGTTATACACGTGTCCCTAAAACTCGCGAGTGGGCACTTCTGTTTTTAAATCCATCGAATATTATTTTCCCGAATCTCATCCCAGTGAACCACCTGTGTAAAGCGCGACATAAGAATTATTTGGCATTGGCTGGATGATGTATGTTTCTTCGTGGATAAGTGATGTAGTTCCAAAAACTGGATACATCTCTTTCTGCGCCGAAGAGAAAAACAAGTTCGGGGCTCGAGGTCAGCTCCGCCCTCGCTCTTACAGCAAATGCAATTCATGGTTGGGCGCACCGCCATGTGGATGGTTGAGTGCGGAAAAAAAGGACAGCCTTGCTGCGGCAGCAAGAATCGGATAAGGTCGTCCACCCACTGGCCCCGAATTCATAGTATCAGTCGTAAAATCTTTGAAAAGGAACTTCGACTTCACTACTGTATTCCAGGAGAAGTATAGAATATGTTTTGCGAAGCGAACGCCGTTAATACAGACAATTACAAGCTGAAAGTGACTACATGATACCTAACGCATCTATAACGAACCACTCCCTATTTGGTTTGACTGTAAAAGTCGGAAAAAAGACAGTTTGAAACAAGAATCAATATGCCTGTTGTAAGGTATGTTGATATTCAAAAAAAAATTGAAGGCGAGTACATACAGAAACATCAGTGCATGTGGAAAAATAGCCCTAGAAGTTGTAAAGAATTTCATGAATACATATAATCATACTAAAGAACGAAAAAAATTGTGAAAAAACCAAGGGAGATTTTCGAATATTGCTTCAAGAACTAATGTTAATCGAAATCAATTATTTTTGTTAAAAACAAAACACTACATTTGAAATTAAGGAGAAAAACCGATTCCAAAATAAAAAAAATAAAACATTCAATTGGAATCATATACATATAAATGAATGAATGTAAATATCTCAATGTTTTGAAGATTTTACTTCTTTAAGTTTTAACCCTTCTACTTTAACATATTGAATGAATAGTTACTACAAGAGAGTGGAAAATGAACAACAACATACGTGAATGACAAGAAAAATGAAAAAGTGCGATAAGATAAAAACATGAACTATTTTCTACTTTTATTAAGAAAAGATAAACATGATCATTTAGAAAACTTAGGTAGCATAATAAGGTAAAAGTATCAACAATATTTCTTTAACATAACTCAATTCAATAAAATGGCCTTCATGAATATTCTTTACATGAATTACTGAATCACTTCATTACTTAAGGCTAATGTTTACATCTCATTTCGCCTCCTCCTTTCAAAACACATGAAATATGCTTCATTTTCTTATTAATTATAGTTTCCATCGAGATAATTGATGGGAATTATCTTTGAACTAAACGTCGACCACAAAAGAGATGTTTAGCTATTTGCCATGAAGGATTTAACAATTGCAATGGTTCCATAGTCCTTTTTGTGGAAGAGTAACCTCATCATTATTCACCTTTTAAGGATGTTTTTGTTTCATCTTTTAAAAGAACACAATATTGGCCAATGAATATTTATAAAATTTCAAGGAATCCGATGTAGTTTGGAAGGGGTTTTAGGTGCTCATCACTTAGGATACCTTGTTGGCTTATCAATGTTTTGTGGGTATTGAGTGAGGTTCAATGTCAACATTTTTACGTAGTGTGGAATTTTTGAATGATCTTCTGACAAACGTGCAAAGTGTTTTCACTCTAATTTTGCAAATTTTGCACTTGTTTTGCACATACACCGATGGAAGATAAAAGTGGAATGAAACATTTGGTAGTTACATTCATTCGGAGAATTTAAACTAAAACATCCTTCGTTTTCTACAAATCAGTGTGGAACAAACTTTGCAACAAGGAGGCAACTTCCTTTTGGAATGTAGATTCAACCACATGGGAGGTTGGTAAAAGAACATGCTTTCTTGACCATGGTTAGAACATCATAGATGTACCACCATGCCTTGTAACAATAGTGGGAAGTACCCCCTTCACCACTTGCATGCGTAATTGCATAATTGAGCCTCCACCAGATTCATCCATAGGTCACTAAAAGAAAATCTCCCTTAGTTTTTCATGTAGTCGATGGATGAGTGGAATGCCTGCAGAATCTAATTTTGGTGTATATTTTAGTAGGATGATAGAGCATGAAAAAGAAAGGGAATTTTATAACTAGCCAATCATTGAAGGATACGCTGCACCGTGGATGCTACGTGTCTAGTGAATTGGGCACATTAGCCTCATGCTTGCAGACATCATAAGGACATGATGTTTTATTGTAGTACATATAGTCAATACTATTGATTTTCTCATGTGTCCTGTTAATGTGTTGTGGGAGTGTTCGTGAGATGTCAATCCTTATGAACGAAAGTAATGGCAGCGTGTAACAAACGGTTGATGGGGAGACTTTCCTTATGAATTGAGTTACAGAAGGAGAAGCTTACATTTCATGGATGATTTCCAAATAGTTGTGATATTGAACGTATCATTCATGCCCACGACAACATCGTTTTTATGGTCGCATGGTATGAAGGTGTATGTAGCAATTGACAAACACTAAATGTACGTTTGCTCAAAATTTATTACATGAAAGTAAACCAAACCATATAGCTTGACCATGGAAGCGGCTCACTGGTGCATGGTGATTAACAGTTTGTTAATTTTTGGAGGAACATACACCAGATTTGTTTGGTTGTGTGTAATGAACAACAATGCTCCTTTTGTGGGAAGTCGTAAACGCATGACCGCAAGAGCACGTGGACTTATCTTAGCACCGTAATCTGATGCTAGTAGCATCGTGATGCCACAAGTCACATCACGAATGAGTTAAGTGTTCACGAGATGATTGGTAGGCAGTGCAACTTTAAGTTTGGTTTTTATTCCATGCATGATTACGCGTTGTTTTCCAAGCCATGCGAATTAATCATAGCTACCGTAATTATGCTCTTGGTTGGATTAAGTAATGGTGGATTGAAATCAAGTCTAATAATGATTGATCCCTTATGTTCTCACTTTCAAAACCCGTTTCCCCTTTCACAAGCCAACCCTTTAGGTTTCTTGATGAAAACAATACAAGAATTACATACATCTTGGGTGTATAGAAGGCACGCTTGAGGTTATTGACCATGACGTATATTCATAGGCACGAATTGCCTCATTGAGGCTTTTGGATATCCCATTTTTTGTTCTTGGCCAAACATGTGGGTAGCGGATGACGTTGAAGATAGTAAGCATGATGTGCAAGTCATTATGATCACGTTTATGATAGTTGAAAATGGACGTCTGAAATTACGTGTCTTGTATTCGTTCTCCTCCACAAACATTGTTTTCCTCTCTCAAATTTCCACCTTCCCCTCAAATCTTACCTTTAAAACAGATCCTTGACGTTAGCTCCACAAAGATAAATCTCTTTTTGGGAAGGGTGACACCTTGTTGAAGTATTTTGTCGTGCACTTGTTGCAAGGATAATCTAGAACAAAACGATGAGGACATGTCGCTACAAATTCAAGGCTCAACACCCACAAAGCAAAGAAGCAAATTCATTTTCCATCTCACATCTTTCTCTCGCTTTCACCTTGTGGAATTTTGCTCGTAAGTGGAATCCTCAAGGTGGTGTATTCCATTTTGGGGGATTAGATCCACTAGAAAACAATTTCTTTTAGAATAATGTTATTTTAATGCATTGTTTACCATTCTAATAAGTTTCATGCTGAGAAAATTTCATAAAGGGACCTTAGAAAACACCTGTTTTGAAGGCACCTGGTGTTACGAAGAAAACCCTTGCATAGTAGATTAAAATACATAACTTCAGATTGTTTTATGGGCATGCAATGTTTAATTTTGGTTTACCAAAATAATTTCCTTATGAAAGAATTACTTTATGTTAGTTAAATTTCACCATAATCATGGTCATTACATCAAAGCTTACCACATGGATGTATTGATGCAATCCATCACCATTCTCAATATTCTTTAATATTTTTCCTTAAAAGAACCAATTAAAGAAGTTCGTCTACATCGATAAAACATTGACGTCTTGAAGCTTGTCACAAGAAGGAAAAAAGAACAATTGATGTTTGTTGTGTGGATGCTGTCATCCTTGTAATCCATTTAAATCAATAATAACTTTTAACCTAACTTTTATGTGGAATTCCTCTCCATGACATCATATCTATTGAAATACACTGATTCATGTAGTAAGGATAAATTCTCTTTAAGAAAGCACTCATGTGTCCAACATTGTTACCTTCTATTCAAATCTTTTCCATTTCTTCTTTAGAACTGTTGAATGGATTTACTTGATGTTTAGATTTCAACACGTGTTAAGCTTGTTGTAGAGCTGTCTACTTTTATTGGCCATCGACAGACTTGGTCACTCAATTTCAGAAACATGAGTTAATTTTCCTTTAACTCTTTACAATGCTAGGCTATGGTTTAATTTTCCATTTCAGTTTTACAATGTGAGCTGTTTTTCCAAGTCCTTCTTTAAGAAATGTCTTTGTAGTTAGAGGCTTCGGCTTTGAACACCTAAAAATCTTAGAACGTGCAAATTTATTTCCTTAAATTCTTCATTGATACTTGAATGAAGGGATTCGGTAGAATTCCATCTTGAATTCAGCTTTAAAAATATGAAAATTCTTTCACTTTTCGCACATTCCAACATGAATGGTTTGAAGAAGATAGATGATTTGAGTTCATCCATCCTTTTCTCTTAATCCTGGTTTGATCAACTTGTATTCAGAAAAATAACAAATGATCTTCACATAGAGAGACATTGGAGGTGTTTTGAATTGAAAAAACCTCTCCTTTCGAAGGTATCCTTCATAGCTATATCTTTATACAAACACATTGATTGTCAAAGTAAATTAAGTAGAATCTAAGATAGAGAGCAAGATGTTATGTCAGAGATTATGGTTTGGAAAAGCTCTGAATTTCGGTAAACAACACCATTTTTGAAACATATGCTAGTTGAGAATGTTTGAATTTGTCTGTGATGTTTTCTCTTTTGTGTTTTTGTTAAACGAGAGAGAAAACCTGACACACTCCGTTTCAAAATTGTCATTTGAGATATACTTGTTTTTGCTCCGTGAAGATGACATGTTGGTGAAGGTTTTTCCAATGAATTTTGTAGCTTTTTGGCCAAAATTGGGGCTATGGTGTGGGATATATTCATAGGAGAGTATGCCATCGTTCATTGTTATGGAGGCAGAAGGGATCCTTTCATGTATTGGTGGCTTTCGTATTGCTTCTCGGAGAGACGGCCAACCACTTGCCTTCATAATCATTTTAATGACACTTTTGCATGGTTTTGACTGTGGCATTGCCTGGAAAAATGTCATAGTTGGATGGTTCTGCGTTTTCAGCTTCTACATGTTGCCTCGGGTGTACTTTCTCACACGATCAGCTATAGGCTTGTATGTTGTTGTAGCATTAATCTTAAGGGTGCATTATCTTTGATCATGAACTATGAGGGCAATTGTAGAGGGAAGCAATGTTTGGGATGCATGTGGAGATGCATTTGGGTGTGGCACATGCCCGAAGTACCAACGTGGAAAGGGCAAAGGAGATGCTTTGAATTCATAAAAAGAAAGAGAAACGACCTGGAATTGATGGAAATTTGGTCGGGAATTCGTGCATTAGGAATTTGGCCATGGCTTTTGGCTTGAACGAGGTAGTAGTTATGCTTCCCTCGACTTTCTTTGCTTCTGAAATGACCCATCACGGGTACTTGCTTCCAACATGTAATGAGTGGACACTAGTGAATTTTTGGGTTACTTTTGTTGTAAATCCATGACCTGCATGGATTCACCCACAGATACGTTTCATTAGTTTCATGGGTGGGTCTGTTCATGTCGTGTTCTCATCAGAGTTTATGCCGAGTGTGCATTGTTGTGCCTCTAAAAGTGGGCTAGAATGCTGCTCAAATATTTGAACAAGAGTTTGGCCTATGTGGATTTGGTGAATCCGATATTCAACAGGAATGGGTGAAGTTATGAAGGTATCACCCCTACACAAGTAGAATTACAACTGTTATACCTACTATAGTTTCAAGGGGGAAAATCTGAAAGAGAAACTGTTAACAACTGCTTCGTCAATAAAATGTGTATTTAGTTACGTATCTTACGCCATCTACTGATTTTACCGCCTTGTCATCGTCCACACACTTCAAGCTGCCCGAGACCTGTGGACGCCACAAACTGTAGTTCGCGCAAACCACCACTGATATGTTGCGCCAACATGGCTGCCGATCAGCAAGCTTAGGCTGTCATGCGCCGCAAATGAGCAGTACCGCACGACTGCGTCGATGGCCTATTCGCCAGTTATGTCGCCAACGTGCGCTGGATGTCTCCCGTCGCCAACGCCTCGGTCCAAAACCGGTTGTTCCAATTTCCATGCGGCTGTGCAAACATTTCAACAATGTACGGGCAGGCCAACATCCATAGTGGGAGTTGAATACGTCCAGAACAAGCGAGTTCGTCCCTAGCAACTTCGGCGGGTCGCCAAGCGCGCAAACGATAACAAAATCACAGTTATGGTTCACCTTGATGTGTCTTCATTACCCACCATGCACTCATGATACAAGAAGGAACGGCGTGAGATCTTTCATACAACAAAGAAAAAACAGGATTATGAAGTGTAACCAAAATTAACGGAATCCTGATGTATACTTTGGTCTGATTTTTTGAATGCACACAACATGTAGATGTGTACATTCTCAACTACAACCAACCACTCAAGCATGAATTCTCGACTAGATAACAAGGGCCATTGAAAACACCTGACTTTCACACAAAACACAGGAAAGAATACATGATAGTAATTCATTTGTGTTTTTAAACTTCAAATATTCTCAATAATGTATGGATTTTGGGCATATATTTTACTTTTCAGTGTTTTAAAACTCACACTACGATCATAATACAGTACAAATGCAAACTCAAACAAATCTTCAAAAATGAAAGGAAAATGATCATTCAAACACACCATTACTTGGATAAAAAATAATTTTTTTTCACGTGTTCAACGACAACCTCGGCCCAATGGGATAAAAAGTAACGAATAAAGGTCTCCAAACCTGAATGGACCCCATATAACTACAATAATTATGTGGAACATCCTGGCCTTGTGAAGTGGCCAACCTACAATAGACTCCTCCCATTAGGATTTACCCAGCCTTTGCGTCCATAAAATTACTTCAACCATAGTTACATCAGACCAATATAGCAAATTCATCATAGATATTAGCCTACTCGACAAAAACAACAATCATAGTGGATATTTGACCTATATTCCATCCAATTTAACCGTGAAAATGCTTCAAAATTCTTCAATATATGTGAATATATTGGCCAATGCTAAACTAATTATGAAAATACCTTAATTTGAAATTATTGAACTGAATCAAATGAATTAAAACATTTTGAAAAAGATGATTGAACCATGAAAGTTTATTGAAATCCAGTGACATTAGCTCAAACATGAAAACAAATTACCTTCCATTTCCTCATCTTAAACCTGTTTTAAAAGGATGAAATTCTACAAATTTATAATTTACTATGAAAAAACGTTGTTTTCACTTAAAAAGATGAAAAAACCGAGAAAAGCACTTAAAGAATTAAGGTTATCATGGGCAATCCATTACATTTGTTGCGACCAGTACAATGAAATGATGGCCACGTAAGGCCACTCACTAAATTGCAGCCATAAATCGTTTTGGTACAACGTGTGCACTGAGCTCTTGTCATGCGGCTTTTGTAGGAACGATTCATTCCTCATCTTGGTAGCAAGGACAATGCTTGCAAATCTCAAAGTTAGAAGGCTGTCATTTTGATCTAGGCATGTCAAATGGAACAAGTATCCTGTAGATTGTGAGTTCCGGCAGATGGTCACAAGCACTATAAACAAGCTTTGTAGTACGTAATGACATGAAGCCACGATGTTTAACATTGGTGCATTGAATGTTGTACTACCTAATCTCAATTTTGAGTGGTTCATCCGTTCACAAACATGTATCAACATGATTAACCACATTGCTAAAGTTGCGTACTTTCAAAATGTACCACATGCAATCTCTTAACTCACTATTTTGGTTACAAATTATCAATCAATACTTTATTGACATGACAGCCTTTGATTCATGTCTTGTACTTCCTTTCTTGCTTCCTTCTACACTTTTCTCATGATAACTTTCCTTCTTAAACAGATTTTCTAGTGTCTGATGACAAGTTATCTACATCATATTCTTTGTGTTCTTATGTAAGCTGTGACCAAACATTCTTCAATGATTCTTTTTGATTAAGGTTTACCAGTCGATGTTTTACATCATACATTAGTGGCACTGCTCTATACATGATCATTACTGATAGTACACACAAAAGAACATGAAAAGCGTAGTTATTGTAAAAAAACAAGAATGCACCTCTCTCTATTCACTTATGTTTATGTCATTCAAGAAAAGGAAACCATCCTGTTGTCCACACTGGTGAACTTGACCTATCCAATGCCTACTACATTAGCACTTCATACGTCTGACATCTAGCATGTCGTAGAACATTAATTACATCTATAGTGTCTCATTACTGGTATTGTCTTCTTTAAAAGTGGGTTGTTCCATTTTTTACCTCCTACATCACTGAATCACAATGCTACTTCCATATGCACTTTACAAATGTACATAAAACAGTTATAAAACCTTATGAATGTTACAAAAATGGTTAACCAATAAGAGAAACATGCAATTGTAACCAATAACAATCATGGTAAAATGCATGTGGAGGTGGACCATCAACAAGTTATGACATGAGTTCCTCATGCCATTGACATCAACCAACGGTGCATCACTACATTCCACCATGCAGACAACTTCCTTGCAGTAACAAAATGTCACACCTATTAATGCATTGAACATATTGAAAGTAGTTGGTGCATTGCATCACCACAACATGGAACACTACCTATTCCTTTTCCGCCCATCATCTTCCTCACTTTCATCATGCCCTTCTTTCCATCCTTCTCCTCATCCTTTGCATCCATTTTTTTCATTTCCTTATCAGTCACCAATTTGTTGAACTTTTGCATACAATGACGCTTAAACTCTTTCACACTCGTTGGATAGCTTGATGCACCCTACCACTAGTCCACGAAGCTCAAAGGGTTTCGATTCACACGATCATCGTTTTTGTCACCAATCCTTTGCCAGAATTTGCTCATATCATAGAAGTGTGACCTGGCAAAGGCCTCATGGACCGATTTGGCGACTTGACTAATCTGTAGTTGAACTTGTGAGCAGCTTTCACTACTTTCTTAGTGATGCTCTTTGCGAAGAAAAGGTATGATGGAGAGGGAAACTTTTTTCTTGCTTCCTTACTCCACTTCAAACACCTAGAACTAGGTTTGCACACAAAGCCACGCATCCACATGCTACTGGACCATCTTTTGTCTTCAAAACAAAGCCAAAGACCTAATGGTTGGTTGCCAATCAAGCCTCCTTGTCGCTGCTGCAAGAGCACCGCCCCACATTGCGCATTTTTTTTGAACCATCATTTCCAACTACAAACATTACACAGAAATGCCTTCAAACCCATAGTAAAGGTATGCATGAAAAGCACAACCCCTTTTAAGCGCCCTTCCCATACATGCAACGTACAAGTGGATCTTGAATTCAAGAATTACTGGACAGAATGGAGGGTTCTTAAACCATTCCTTGGCACGTCCATCTCTCAGCAAGTTTTGCATGGCTTTGCTTTGCAAACTACATACACCGATGAAATAGAAGACGATCAAAACATATTATGTTCATGAGGTAAAGTATCCAAAAACATGAACATTACAAAAAACATGAACATAGTAGAAGTGCGATAGTGCATTAGTGCTACGGTGCATAAGTGCTGAAGTGCATTAGTGCTCCAATGCTTTAGTGTTTTGGTTCATTACACCAACAATGTGGTAGAACAATTTCAATATGTGCCATTATGACATCATCTCCCAGCCGTGCTACACCATCATACAAATTCAACCACTCACAATCCAATGGCTATAACAGGTTCCCTATTCAGCATTTTGGGTCCTATCCTACTAAAGCGTTTGCGTGAAAAACACTAGAGGATACTAAGACACTACATTCATACTCACTTGATTACCACACATGTTCATGCAACTCAATCGAGGATACTCCACATCATGGAAACAAAACCTACAACAAAATGTACATGTGGCCATCCAAGACACGTACCTTGCATGCATGTGCAATCCTCATCTTCCTAATTCTTCTCCATGTATGCTTCCATCCTTGCACGGTACTATGGCTACTCGCAAATTTCTAGATGGTCCTCCCGTTGAGATTGCACGTATTCATTCGTTCGCTCCCTTTGAGTTTCAAGCTGTTGCTTTTTACAAGATTCAGGTGCTTGCAGATCCATCTTGGCGATTTTTGAAACATCACCCAAATCATGATCATCTCCCAGCACTTGTGGTATACGACGAGGGAGCCCATCTTGTTTGCTACTCCGACATTCTTCTCTAAGCCTAGTACGCATGATTGGATCATCAGAGGCAGCCGCTCTAACCTTTTTGACCGTGTTGCAGTTGCTAGGTGTACCATCATTTGCATCATCCATAATTCCTCTTTCCACAAGTACACTGATAGCTTCTCCCAACACAAAAAATTACCTTGGACCTCATCCTTTTAGTACAAGGAATTCTTTGTGGAACTCATTTGACCTCTCAAATGGAGTCACCAAACACGGACACAGTGTTGCTTTGATACAATCGTTTACAAGTTGGTTCATCACATGTGATCGTATGACATTACGTGACCATTGTTTTACATGGCCAAGATCAAGACCTGGAATACCAAGCAGTGCTTCCATTGTGGGTATGTCTAAATCACGATAATTGATTCCCTTACCAACAACATAACATACGCCGTTATTGCATTCTAATATTCAAATTGGGAAAACATGTCTCCATGATTATGCTGAAATCAGTTCATACAAAAGTTTCCAATCGAAAGTGGAGGCATTGCAGCAACTTGCGATTATGTCAGCCCTTTAGGTGAGTTCTGAAAAGGCTCTTGTTGCTTTCGAATTGTGAGTAGCACCCTCTTTCATAGCTGTCGGAGATGGATTACGTGAAGTTGACTCGCCTAACCCACGATAGTCACTCTCACCCGAGTTCTCAACTAACTCCATTTCACACACATAGTTTTCAAACTATGGGAGGAATACAGAACGTGTTCCTTTAGACACTACAAATATTATTTATGACACAAAGACCAACGAGGAAACAAGACTCATAGTAGAATGTAGCAAATGGAAACCTAGGTAGAAGGTTGGGGCAAGAGCGTTGTTGATGAAGCGTGCAGGCTTCCACGCTCCTTGCTTAAGTATAATGCCCCCTCAAACTACATCTATAGAGGCTAGGTCTGGAAGCTCTGGGTTTGTTACTAATAGATGCGGGCGCTAGTGCTTGCACCTGAAAGTAGCCGAAAACTAAAACTAAGTAATGGAAAATGAATAATGAGCAACAATGGGAGACCCCCTCCAAGTTCTAGCCCCCTCCAAGCTCTTTAGAACTTGTTACTCAACATTTTTCTTATGCACTTATACTAAACCTTGAAAAATGATTCTTTATCTTATGATTATTCTATCATTTTGTGGGACTTTATTTAATATAATAAAATGTATAATGGCTCATTATGGCTTGAAATAATGGGAAAAATGAGTACTCAAAAATTCCAGAAGGATGAATACCTATTGGTCGTTTAAACTAGGAAAAAATGTAATGGAGAATGACGCATCCCTTATGTAGGGGTTGATGTATTTATTTTTAAAAATGATATTCAAAATACATTATTATATATTTTGTGTATATATCTTATCAAATCACTTGTTTGAAATAATCAGTGCGCATACATTCTTCCTCACATAGAGTAGAGATGAATTGAACAACTTCTTAATGTGTAGAATTGGATTAATTATGAATGTAGGAAGACCTTTCTAAACCTCAAATTGCAAAATTTATTTTAACCTTCTCTTACCCTTAATATCTTAATTACTCTAAAACGTATCCTTGAATTTTAAAGTCCTAAAACTTCTTCAGTCACATACAAGTGATTTACATTCTTTTTGTGGTAATCTTCTAACCACAAGAGTTATGATATTATGTGTAACATAGAGGATGAAATCACTTCATGAAGTACCTAGATCATTTAGATAGATTTTAAAACATAGTGTGAACTATAACTTGAAATCAGATTTTTTCATGTTAGATTTCACTTAAAAGAAAATGCCTTCCATGTAGCTCTATAAACATTCTCTCTTGCACTTTGACTTTGTTCAATGCACAATGGATAACACCATTAATTGTTCTTCTTGAGATCGCATCTAAGGTGGTTTTCTAACGTTTTTCGAACATTAAAGTGCTTCTCCTAGAATGTTTTCTGTTAACATGTAGAATTTGCTATGTGATGTTGTTTTAACTCAATATCTAATTTCAATTCTTGATGCGTGCATCAAGGTATGAGGATTGATAATTATGTACATAATGTAGCTCATGTGATGTTATTGGTATGGTTTTAAATTTTACCTAAGTGAGTGTTCTAGTTGGTCCTCATGTGTAAGAGTTTTTTGCGTATAAGCTAAAACATTTCATTCCCGTTGTAGTAAATGAGAAAGAGATATACTGGGATCATTTATTAGACGTTTAATTGATAATAAACATGTCAGTTATACACATGCACATTCTTATATCATTTTTGCTTAGTTATGCATGTCCATTTTTACCTAATCGTTTACGATTTGAAGTAGAAACAATGCATAACCTGGTTATGTTTCCTTGAGGTATCTTGTTTAAAGAGAATTAAGTGACTAAAACTTGGTTTGAAAGGCAAATGATCGTATTTTCATAGTGTTCATAGGTAATGAGAAACCATGCATTCGTAATAAGGCTTAGAATTCTCCATGATTTATCTTTTATATGGTGATTCATTGATCTTATTAGTGCTTAGTGTTTGGATCTAAAAGGTGTAAGAAATTCATTTAATTTGATGGATGATTACTTTAGATTTTTAATTTTTTATGATGAGGAAAAAAGTGTTTAGGAAATGGAAAGTCATACAAATAAAGCTTTCATGTAACCTTTTTGTATTATAAAAGTATCATTTCAATCTTGTGATTGATGAAAAATATGATTACTTTAGGACGTGGTTTATGTATTAGTGTGAGTATTCATGATGAAGAAGAATAAATTAAGCATATTTTTATCTATCCCACTACACACGTCCTAAGTGGGGGTTATATGTCAAGGTGGACGATTGATATTGGTGACATTATGTTATTATTGTTAGTTTTACTCTAATATTGTTTTCACTCCTTTAGACTTCTTCCTCCTTGCTGTGAACACCCTTCTAACTGATGGTTATAGAAAAGGGTTGTTTACTTTGATAGAGGAGGGCTACACAACTTGCATGGAGTACATAGTGTTAAATTGTGTTTGTGAATGATGGATTGAAGGAATGGAAAATTTCTTTCTCATATGTGGTTGTTGTCTTAGGGTTGTCTTAGGATGAATGGTTTTTTGAGTGCTCGTTTTAAAAACAAATTCTTAAATCTGCATAAAAAGTTTCCTTATTTTTGAGGTGTTCTCTAAATGTAAATGAAATCCATGAAAAATATTTATCTTTATGTTTTTATATCATTTTTGTTTCATCTCCAAAAGGTTTGATATTAAATGTTTTCTTTTTTTCTTTGTAAGTCTTTATTAATAATTTTGAACTACAATGTATGTTCATGGAATAGTCATGAAAGGAGGCAAAGCGATAGGTCATATCAACTAGTTTAGTTTAGACACAATATGGTATAATGGGTATGGTTTCTGTTGTGGATTCTTGTGAACATAAATGCTTGAAATAATATTGTCAAATTATAATGATACGTTAAATCATTAAGGATGGAAGAGGAGTGATGTGATGGAATCTCCTTTATGGCACTCCTCTTGCCTTGTTCATGGCAAGAGAGAATATTATGGGTTAGATTCGAATAAGACATAGCCCTTATGTTGTTATGTGGGCATTTTTGCCTTGAAACCTTGGCCGTTAATGAAAACTTCCATCATTGATGATATGTTTGGCCCTCATGAGCTACCCATGGTTTGATTTGGCACCTTCTGATAATGGTGAATGCATCATTGTTTTAGAAGAAAAAAATGGCTTCATATTGTAGGTATTTAATTTGTTGGAATAACTTTAGAATACCTGAAATTGGAAATGTTTCCATAACATGTGAGAAGAAGCCTAACTTTGTTTTCCCTATTATGTTCTTTCTTTTCATGTGTTTGATAATGGTTTTGATTAGTTTTCATCTATGCAGCACAGGAAATGTAATAATGGCTATGTATATTAAAGTTGAAAAGTAAATTGTACCAAAACTATTGAATGGTTCTTTGTTTCCGGCACTTTGGAAATACCTATGACGTAGGAGAAAACTCAAAAGGTAGTTTTCTTTCGTGTGTTATGTCGAATGTTCTCTTATTGGTCATTCGAATAAGAGGACATTCGATATAACACACGAAAGAAAACCACCTTATGTCGAATGGTCTCTTATTGGAACGGCTGGCCCGCCAACGGTCCTCCGCAGGGGGAAGGCCGAAGTCCAAAGCAAACGCAACCGCTGCCACGTCATCTCTTCGCGCGCCCGTGTCTTCCGTCGAGCCTCGGGCCTCCGTTGGGCGGCGAGGGGTCCAGCAGCGGCTGCAACTAAACGGCTTTTGCTTCGTCCGTGCGGTATTGAAGATGCTGTTCGCTCCTCACCATCTCCCTACGCTGCCTGCCTGCCCTGCCTCGCACCCTGCGACACTTCACTGTTGTCGCGCGCGGTACTCGCTTACCGCCTCACCGTGAGATCCCAACAGCAGCAACAGCAGCATCCACCCCCTTCCAACCAAGGGGGCCTG
>SZWC01030153.1:2368-12474 GCA_023375785.1 Penium margaritaceum | reverse complement strand
ATTTATGCCTTGGACCTGTCATTTGTCATTTCTCTATGCAAATGCTATTGAAGCATTCAGACACTTTGCCTTGTGTCCCCTAGCCAAACTCTTGCCGTTGCGTGCACGACTTGTGACTGTCGTCACCGTCTGATCAGGCACTGACGCCTGGTCAACGGGAGTGTTGCTAGGAAGCTTCCTTGCATATTGTCATGGTATCAGAGCAGTGAGACAATTCTCACTGAGTGGCGCAGCAGAGACGTAGCGGAGCAGCAGCAGTGAGAGTCACCGCTGCAGCAGATCCACTGGGGCCTGTCGGAGACAGCCGGGCGCCGTCAACGCAGCCCACACCCATCACGTGAGACCATAGCAGCCGCGTTGCCACCGTGCCAGCAGCAGCACAGCAGCAGAGCAGCAGCAGCAGTGGCAACAGCAGTGCCGTAGCAGCAGCTACAGCAGTGCGTGGCGACTTCAACGAGTGCAGGCGCCGTCCGCAGCCGCAGCGGCGGCCGTGGCGACAGCTGCGTAGCGGCAGTAGCGCAGCGGCAGCAGCGGCGACAGCAGCAGAGCAGCAGCAACGGTGGCTACAACAGCATGTCAGCAGCAGCGGTAGCCGCGGCGGCAGCAGCAGAGCAGCAGCAGCTGCAGCAACAGCAGCACGGCAGCGACAGCAGCAGCAGCGCGCGGCGGCGACAACGAGCAGCAGCCGCAACACATAGCAGCAACAGCGGTATCGCACAACCGCTACTGTCGCTGCTCCGCACGCAGCCACAAAGTTGCTGCTGCAGCTGACAGCACAGCTGTAGTAGCAGCTGAGCAAAAGCTGCTACGTAGCTTCCGCGCAGCCGCCGTGGAGCGGCTGCACGCTCGCACAGAACCGCGAGAGAAAACAAAAACAAAAAAAAGGAGGGAGGGAGTCGAGCTGACGTCAGCAATTTTTCTTGCTGACGTCACCAGGTCGTGCTGACGTCAGCAACTACCTGCTGACGCCAGCACCATAGTTAGCCAAATCTTTGGCCGGTCAGTCAAAAGTTGCCATCGTCTCAACTTCTCGAGAAACGTTGACGCTTTTGAAATCCGACAAACCTGACCTGTCGACTCATACTGAGAGGCGACATGAACTCGTCTGACAACAAGGGGGAGGGGACAGATGATCCCTCCTCCTCTCCTTCTGGAGTCTTGAGCAAACGCTCGCAGGCCATTTAGGACCTACGGAGCCAGCAGGATGAGATGCGTCGCCTACAGCGGGAGCAGACTGATGCCATCCGCACGTTGACTGAGCTTCTGCGTGCCCAGTCCACGGTCCCACGGCAGGTTTCCGAGGGAGCTACCGGCGTTGCGATCTCTACACAGCAGTCGGCTCAGGTACTCGTGATAGGAGGTGGATCTGACCTACCACCTCCTGACCTCCTGGATGATGATCCATTCATGCCAGGCATCACAGGCCACTCCCCGGATCATGAGATTCGAGATCTTCAGGAGCGCCTCCGTCAGCTACAGACGGGCACCAGATCTCCTCGGTTTCCTCCGATACAACCGTCACCCCACTATCTCGGTGACTATACCCTTCCAGTAATCTTCCCCATTTCTCGTCCTCCTCAACCTGCGCTTGCCCTCCCTACGGAGCGGCAACCCAAGGGCTTTGAGACACCACCTCTATGGTACATTAGTGAGGACGGCTTCGATTGCTGGGAGATCCTCTTTCAGGTTTGGGCTACTTCGGAGGGAGTGTGGCCCTATTACCACAGCCCGTATCAGCCTACAGACCCAACACAAGTACTGACAGCAGCCAGGGCAATGCACGGACTCCTCTATGCCATGCCACGCAAGACCATCGTCGATTTCCGCCCCTTCCTTGGCGAGGCCGGCACAGGCACCGGCGCCGATCCACGCGGAGGTTGGGATCTGGCTTTATCCCTGCTGGCCGCAGAGACGCACGCCAGTCGTGCAGCACACATTCGTGCCTTCCACTCTCTCCGTCAGGGGCCTGCAGAGCCTGCAGCCGATTACTGGCGACGCGCCATGCGCATCTACACGCGCCTTGGGACCTCCGGAGGCACACAGCTGTGGGCGCTCCGTACGATGATGCTCGGAGTTCGCCTTGAGTACACTGACATCTTCACACGGTATAGCGACGGCATCCTGGAGCCTTTTTCAGCCACTATGTAGCTTCTCCCCTGGGCGCATCAGCTCTTCCTCCAGGTGACTTCAGCCCGCGAGGCAGCCGTGGCCCATCAGGAGACTTCTCTTGCTCCAGCAATCATCGCATCACCACCATCTTCCCTCCTGCAGTCCCCTTCTTCATCCTCCATCACATCCTCATCTTCCCCCTTCTCTTCGGCCCTGCCCAAACCCACTCAGACACAGGGTATTGCAGCAGCAGCTCACGGGAAGAAGAAGAAGGGGAAGCGTGGATCAGGTCAGCAGCAGTCACAACAGTAGTCGTCATCCAGTGGTAGCAGTGGACGTTATGTTCACTACTACAACTGTGGAGGCGCCCATCGCTACACCGAGTGCCAGCAGCCGCTCGACTGGGCGCGGATTACTCGTGGGCTCCAGGCTGCACACGCCCTTCGTTCCACGTCCAGCATGTCATCCTCGCCATCCGCCGGACACATGGCGGCCACGACTGCAGTTGTTCCCGCTTCCTCGTCGGCGAGCAGTAGTGATCCGGACCCACGCGACCGCACCATCGCTGAGCTCCGACATCTTCTGGCGCTCCGCTTTCAGGGAGGTGCGAGTGTGTTGTCATCGTCGGGTGGTCCACAGACTGTCTGTCCGTCCGTTCGTGTGGCTCGTGACGACGCGTGTGGGGGAGCACAGTCAGCATGTAATGATGATGGGCCTCATTGCACCGATTGGGTTCATGAGTCTCATCTTTGTGTCCTGCATCGTTCCTCCACACTGACGGCTCAGCGTCCCTCTGATGCCGAGTGTTCCATTGCCCGTTGTACAGTGACGTCCACCAGTCGTGACTCCGGTGGCACTTGGATCATCGATTCAGGTGCCACTCATCACATGACGTGTCGTCATAGTGACTTTGTTGTTCTTGGTCCTGTCACGTCTGTCCGTTTCGTTCGTCCAGGCTTTGGTCAGTCCTTGCCAGTCCATGGTGTTGGAGTTGTATTTTTCGACGGTCCGTCTGGCCCCTTGTACCTTTACGACGTGTTGTTTGTGCCTGATCTTGAGCTCAGCATGCTTTCTTTGCGTGCTTGCACACTGATGGGTCTCTCTGTGGAGCATACCGCAGACTCAGCGACTGTGTCTGCTACGGACACTCGCAGTGTTGTCCTTCGTGCCTCAATCATAGATGATCTATATCGCGTCTCCCGGACTTCCTCCCCTTGCTCCCCTTCCTCCTCCGGTCGGGTATTTGTCACTGGTGTTCTGTCTCCGGAACACCAGCGGTTGCTTCATCCCCGTTTGTGTCATGTGGGCTCCGATACTGTGTCGAAGCTCATTCGGACACAGCCCGCTCTGGGTCTTGACGCGGCTTCTTTCAAGAAGCCGCCCAAGACCGAATTTCTTTTTTGCGCTCAGGGGAAGATGCACCGCTGCACCTACCCTAACTCGCGTTCCCGAGCCCTTTGGCCTCTCGAGCTTGTTCACTCAGACCTTCTCGGTCCTCTTCCGGTCGAGTCCTTATCTAATCGGGGCCAGTATGTTCTGACTCTGACTGACGAATTTACCCGGATGCGGTGGGTCTACAGCCTGCGTCAGAAGAGCGACGCTGCCCTTGCAGTTCGACTCTGGCTAGTGATGGTTGAGCCTCAGTCCCGTCACACGCTACATACTTTCCGCTCGGATCGCGGCGGTGAGTTCCTTGGCGAGATGGACGGTTTCTTTGCTGAGCACGGGATTTTCCACCAGGTCTCCGCTCCTGCTACCCCTCAGCAGAACGGTGTTTCTGAGGGTTGGAACCGCACCATGGAGGATGCGGTCTGCGCTATGCGGTCTGAGTGCGGTCTCCCTCAGTCCTTTGTCTTTGAGGGTTTCGACTACATGACTTGGATCTGGAACCGCCTCCCGCACGGTCCGCTTCCGGACCACATCACACCGTATGAGCTCTTGTTTGGACACCTTGCTGACCTTCGTCTCGCTCGCGTCTGCGGATCCTTGGTCTCTGTGTGGTACACCGAGGACCAACAGGGGTCCAACGTCTCACCTCGGGGCCGCTTGTGTGCCTTCATAGGCGTTTCCCCGTGGTCGAAGGCCTGGCGCTTCTGGGACCCTACTCGTCGTCGCGTCATTGAGTCACGCGACGCGCTCTTATTCAAGTCTCTCACCTACCGTGACCTGACTTTGATCACGGCACTCTCCGCTACTCATGTTCCTACCTGTGAGGGTTCTCGGCGAATGGGGGAGACTTCTATGCCAGCGAGCACCTCGCACCAGGCTGATGTGTCCGTTCGAGCCCCCTTCACCTCTCGGTCTCCGGCCCTCGATGACCCGGCGATCATCGCCGTCGGTCCAAAGACCTCGCCCGTCCAACCTGTTTCACGCCCCACAGGTGACCCTGCTTCTGTTCCCGTACTTATTTCTGCGCCAGTACCTACGTCCACTGGTACTCCTGTTTCTGTGTCTGGTCCAGTCTTACCTACTCCCGTATCTGCTCCTGTTGGCACTCCTACCTCTGTATCAGCTCCAGTCTTGCCTGCTCCTGCTGTCACACCCAGCCCCGTGTGCCCCACACACGCATCTCCTCGCACGGCATCACCCGCATTGCCTCAGTCCCCACCAGCTGTGGTCGTGCCTGTCCCTGAGCCTGAGGTGCGCCCCTCGAGCTCCGGTTACTCCCGTGAGCCCGGTGGCCGTCTTCGACCACTGGATTCCGGAGCTCAGCGAGCGTCGCGCCCCGCACCCAAGCGCCCCCCTCGTAGCATCGCGTGTGGTGACCCCGGCACAAAGGCCCTAGGCCTGAGTGTCCGCACTGAGCTCACAGAGGTACCTCCAGCGTGCCCCGTAGGGCACGATCTCATCACTCGCGAGTTCCATATCGCTTGTGATGCAGCAGCTGATCTTGTGGTGGTCAGGCCTAGCACCGAGGCGTGTGCCCTTGCCAAGCAGAGCTCTCCCTCTATGGCGCCCAACCCGGGCACCCTGAGGGAAGCTCTCTCATCACAGGATGCTGACGCTTGGCACGCTGCCTGCGAGGATGAGCTTCGCGCTATCCGAGAGCATAGAGTCTATGAGCTTGTCGACCTTCCGTCTGGGAGGAAGGCTATTCACGTCAAGTGGGTCTTTCGTAAGAAAGTGAGGCCAGATGGCTCACTGGAACGCTGCAAGGCCCGCTTGGTCGTCAAGGGGTACTCTCAGATTGAGGGCGTTGATTACATTGACACTCTTGCCCCTGTCGGCCGCATGACCTCAGCTCGAGCTCTGTTCGGTGTAGTGGCTCAGCATGACTGGGAACTGCACCAGATGGACGTGAACAATGCGTTCCTCCATGGCTCTTTGGATGAGGAGATTTACGTGGCTCAGCCACCAGGCTTTGAGGACGGTGACAAGGTCTGGCGCTTGCGCAAGTCCTTGTACGGCCTCAAGCAGTCTCCGNTTTGCCCCTGTCGGCCGCATGACCTCAGCTCGAGCTCTGTTCGGTGTAGTGGCTCAGCATGACTGGGAACTGCACCAGATGGACGTGAACAATGCGTTCCTCCATGGCTCTTTGGATGAGGAGATTTACGTGGCTCAGCCACCAGGCTTTGAGGACGGTGACAAGGTCTGGCGCTTGCGCAAGTCCTTCTACGGCCTCAAGCAGTCTCCGCGGTATTGGAACCGGGAGATCACTGGTACTTTGACTCGTGCGGGATATGTATAGAGCGAGACAGATCCCTCTCTCTTCATCCTACTGACACTCGAGCAATTCACCGCCATCCTGGTATATGTCGATGACCTTCTGATCGCGTCTCCGTCCCTGGAGGCCGTGAATGAGGCCAAGGCTGTCCTTCAGACTGCCTACAGGATGACGGACCTCGGTCGTGCATCGGTGTTTCTTGGTATGGAGATCGTGCGAGATCGCAGACATCGGACACTGTTGCTGCATCAGGCCCGATACGCACGAGTCGTGGGGGAACGTTTTAGCGACCTCCTTGGTGTAGTGCCCACCGCTTCCACACCTCTGACACCTGATGGGCAGGATGCCCTGAAGGTGGATGATCCCACACAGCTTGGGGAGACAATGGACGTGACCTTGTACCTCCGTCTCATCGGATCTCTGATGTACCTGGCCACTACCACACGTCCTGACATCGCTTTCGCTGTCAACCTCCTCGCTCAGTTCTCGCAGGTTCCACGCGCCAGAGCCCTTCATGCGCCTGTGCGAGTGGTACGGTACGTGGTCTCCACACCGTACCTCGGACTCTGGTTTTGTCGGCAGTGTTCGATCGTCCTTGACGGCTACACTGACAGCGTCTGGGCCTGAAGCCCAGATGGACGCAACCGTACAGGCTACATGTTCCTGCTCGGTGGTACCGCTCTGTCTTGGCGTAGCGGGAAGCAGGGTTGCATCGCACGTAGCTCGTCGGAGGCAGAGTACGTTGCTTTGGGCGCAAGAACTGCTGAGGCGGTATGGCTGCAGCGCCTGTTTCTTGAGCTTGGTCAGTCGGTACCCGCCATTGTGCTTCGCTGCGACAACTCGAGTGCTCTCGCCATTGCGGAGAACTCCGGTGTCTTTCACGCTCGCACGAAGCACATTGTCGTTGAGCATCACTTTGTGGGTGATCTGGTGGAGCGACACGTGATCTTCGTCATGTGGGTTGGCACCCACATACAGCGTGCTGATTTCTTGACGAAGGCACTAGCTCGCAGAAAGTTTTTGGTGGCCATTTGTTCTCTTGGGCTTCGCCCTATGCCTGAGAGTGGTTGAGTGTGGGATGTGTGTCTGTGGCCCATCTGTTTTAAACACACTATTGTACTTGTCCCAGTGCTGCACGTGTATGGACATGCGTACCATCGGGTCATGGGGGAGTGTTGTCATTTGTGACGTTCTTGTACAATCTACGGTGACTACTCGGCCGTGTCCATACTCGTGCAGATCCCTGAGGCGGGCCCTGGTGACACCGGTGCGACGACTGGTGGCGGAATACCAGCTTGGAGCTGGCCGACTACTGTTCCAGAGCCCCGGACACCGCCAGGACTTCTTGCTATTTTTTCTACAGCTTGCAGGAGTTTTTCGGCGGAATGGCCAGGAGCCCGATTTGCATGTTTTTGCATTGTGTTTTCACTGTCTGATGATCAATGCATGCGTGTGACCAGTCGTAGCGTCTGTCTTGTGATCTTGCATGTCTAGGTTTAGACGGCGTAGCATTCTGACATGTGTGCACAGAGTTATGGCCAAAACAGTGGTTTTGGGCCGGTTTTAGGACAGCTCTTCGACTGCCGCGTGCGACACCCGCTGTGCGCCGCGGCAGGTATTTATGCCATGGACCTGTCATTTGTCATTTCTCTTTACAAATGCTATTGAAGCATTCAGACAGTTTGCCTTGTGTCCCCTAGCCAAACTCTTGCCGTTATGTGCACGACTTGTGACTGTTGTCACCGTTTGATCAGGCACTGACGCCTGGTCAACACTCCCGTTGGGGAGTGTTGCTAGGAAGCTTCCTTGCATATTGTCACTTTATTGAAAAATAAGCCACGTAGGATTTGACAGTTAGAATGGAATCCTCCAAAAAGGCAAGGATGAGTGCACAGATTACCCTGGTTTCTGCAACAGGTCGTGCTCCATCCGTGGCATTGTAGTCTGTTAGGTAACAAGGAAGCAACCCCTCTCCGGTAGCCTAAGCATGAAACAGGAAATCCCAAACCTCATATCCAACAGAGTCAGGTTACCAAGGAGGTGAGGACTCAAATTCATTCACCAGACGCCCAATTTGCATGATCAAGCTTGATAGCGCTCTGCCCCCAGAGCCAACTTTTTGTCGCAACGGTGGTGCGTAACGCTGCAGCAGGGACACCGGTGAGACAAAAGATTGTGCCAGAACTAACAGCATCAGGCTTTGCACGTATTGATGTTGCTCCTACTAAAGTTGTAGTAGGGTCAGAGATGACTACTTGAGCTGCTACTACTCTTATGGATCTGGTTGCTGCTGCTGCTGCTGCGGCTGCGATTGCTGTTGCTACTGCTGCTCCCGTTGCGGCTGCTTCTGGGTGGACAATGGATCGAGATATCAGTCCACCCACTACGCCAAGGTGTTTCCTTTGTATTGACTTAACATGTGTTACATGTTTTGAAACTTTTCATTGAAGTACAATATGCGATGCATGCCTCAAGGGCTGCATCAAAAAAGCATATGTTTTCATCTATATTCTACCCGTGAACTGCTTTCCCTACCCCTGGGTGAGATGGGCAAATCGATTCACCGTTTTACGCGGCGGACACATTTGTAGGTAACTTCGAAAAGCGAACTATCGCAGCATTTCCGTGTGGTCCTCATTGCCCGGCAGAGAGCGTTGAAACCGAGGTTGCTTCCAATCTGAACGCTGTGGTCAGTGCGGACCTGGGTGGAATCAGCGGCGGCGTTCAGTGGCGCGGCTGCAGGAGAGGGGCGCGCTGGCGGCCCCGTCGCCGCCGTTTGGACGTCGCTGCCTGCGACTGTCACGCAGAAGCGTACCACCGCAACTTGCGAATAGCAGGGGCAGCGACAATGGCCACAGCTGCCTCTGCCATCGGCGGTCTCACAGGTGCAGCGACAGCAGCAACTGCTGCTGTTGATGCTGTTGCCGTAGGTGGCCGTGCACGCTGTCCGCTTCAACGATGGTGCGCTGCCGCGCTGCCGACATCGTCGTCTCAAGGTGCGGTCCTCTCCCTCACTTTTTCGTGACGTGTGATGCTGTGCAGCCACAAGCAACGGCGTTATGGAAAGGATCGCTTGCGTCGTTGTGCCTGGGCAGTTCTGTGACACTGTCGGTGTTGGAGGTTTTCCGGGGCAAGCGACAGCGTGTACCCCTCCATGCAGTGATGTGGTGACAGATTTGCCCAATCGTTTTTCGACTGAGACCATCTGTCCTTCACGTGGTCTTCATCGCGCCGTCCTCTGCCAAGGTGCCCAATGCACCGTTACTTGTTCTGAATTGTGACACGGCGCAGCTGACGACGCACGCCCTCTGGCGTGTGCAAGCTGGAGATGCCCTTGCGCATCGCCACACAGGCCACCGTGATGTTTGAAGCTGTGGAAGGGCCTGAGCCCCCATCGCCAGGTGGAAAAGGGAAATAGAAAGACAGTTTCCTGCAAGAGCTGTCCTGTCCAATCAACCGAAAAGGGACAGCTGGACTGTAGAACACACAATTAACATGGTGAGAAATGAGTGGATATTCTGCAGCACATTCCAAGGCTGACTAAGCAGCTGGCACTGCAGCGGTTGTTGCTGGTGAAAAGCGCACAAGCTGATGGTGCATGATGATGACGATGGCAACGACGACGATGACGAGGACGGCGGCGGCGGCGGCCAGTGATAGAATAAGGCGTGCCTTCATTAAAAGTAAGGTGCGCCTTAAGAAATGGGTTGTGAGAGGGTGCCCATAGGTCAGGGACCCACAGAAACCTCAACAGAGAAAGTTTTATTTGAAGCACCTAAGGCGCCCGTGTGGCCATCATTGGCGGCGGCGGCGGCGGCAGCGGTGGCGGCGAGAATGATGACGACGACGACGATGTAGATGATGATGTAGATGACGATGATGATGACACCGTCTCACGTGACGTTCACATGACGCCATGCCACCACACTCTCACTTGACCACAACATGTAACGCGTGTGCGATGTTACTTGGGTGAGACACGCAGTGCAAGGGAGAGGGAGGGCTGTGTGTGGCGAGCGGGCGGCATATGAGGCCATCGGCATTGGCCCATCAAAAAAAGCGCCTGGTGGTGGCGGTGGCAGTGGCGTGCTCGACCGTCCACCCGTGATCGAGCGCACCACGCCTGGGCGGGAGTCAGAGTTCGACCTTACGTGAGTTAGCTGGTTCATTCTTGGTGCAGCTTTCACTGTTTATCGGTCGGATCAAAATGCAGTGCCATGCAGAATGAGTGAAGAATGAGTGTGGTTGTGGATTTTCTGCACATGTGTTTGAACACAGCTTGCCCTCCACAAGCATCACATCACATCACATCACATCACATCACATCACATCA
>SZWC01030152.1:10299-22992 GCA_023375785.1 Penium margaritaceum | reverse complement strand
CCCCTCCCCTCGCAGCCCACCAGCCCACCAACCCGCCCGCCAATCGAGGCCCTCGCGATTGAGGGCTAGGATCAAGTGGGTGGTAAGAGGCATGCAAGGGCGAGGGGGAGGGTCTTCGAGCGCCGGTGATTCCGGCCAGCGCTGGTCGGCCAGAATCCACGGCGCTTAAATAATGAAGAGTTCAAAATTCCCATTTGTGTGTTCTTTTCATTTTGTTTCACATTTTACCCACATTTGACATAAAACCCATACACAGACCCACCCCCTTATTACACTAGGGCTTTTAGAGTTTTGTTTTTGCTCGGCACCTGCTGGGCTCCGCGGTAGCGGGAGCTAGAAAACCTAATGTAGCAAGTTGGGGCAGCAGCGTTGTTGATGCAGCGTGCGGGAACCCACGCTCGTTGCTTAAGCTGCCCCCCTCAGTCTGCTACACCAGAGCCTAAGTCTGAGAGCTCTGGTGTTGTTACTCGGGAACGCATGCGCCAGAGTTAGCACCATTTTACAACTGAAAACTGGAAATGACTGATTAGGAAGCAAGAATGAACAGCAATGGGAGACCCCTCCAAGTTCTAGCTCCCCCCTAGCTCTATAAACCTTGTTACTCAGCTAACCAGCCAATCAGAAAATAGACTTATTTTCTAGCACTTAGGGTTTTCTCGATGAGCCGTGCCAGATGGCCGTCAGCCCAAAACCCGGGCGTCGTCCGTTTCACCTGAAAACTGGACCATACCGCAATACCAAAGCTGCGGACGCATTTGTGCGGTCATGTAACGGATTCGATGGAATCCTTGGCCAACTAGGCCAAAACCGCGGTGCTTGAGGGTCTCCGACCCTCAAGCTATCCCATCCAACCGCCCACAGTCCCAGGTGATCCCGCTCGAGCCACGTGGCTCCTTTGACCGGTCGGCGTGGCACTGCCACGCTACATGTCAGAATCAGCTAGAAAAATAGCAGTGAGGAGTTATGGCTGTCCAAACCGAGGCAGCGCCTACACTAGTCCCTGGAGACAACAGTGCCAGGCTAGCATGAGATTTGGACCCTAAGCAGAGCACGATGCTGTAGACGCAATGGTGCAATCAGATCCATTAGTGGACGCATGGAGACAACATCTGTAGTGGTAGTGACCGCCGGCGGCCCGACCGCCGAGGAGGCCTGCCGGTGGAGCTGAGCACGTCACCGGAGGGAGGATGCTCCAGCGAACTCCGTGTAGTCCTCAGCATGCGTCGGCTCCACCGGACGACACTATTGCAGCGTCGAGTCTCGCCGTCAGTCATCTGCGCGCCGATGTACACAAGCCAAGAGGACACAACAGAGCACAATGAGAGATGTGAAAAAACCAACACTCATCCATGTCTTATAGGTGTAGTGCACATGGACGGGCAACGACGCATTCAACAGACGGACTCCCCCAGGGTATGTAGAGATGCATGCATGGACAAGGAGTGCAACTCATGGACGCACGCCAACCGAATTCACAACCTTATTGAACGAGTCGCGCTTCAGTGCCTTGGTCAATAAGTCAACCAACTGACGTGCTCTCTCAGCCCACACAATGCTGATACTACTGTTGTACAACAACAAACACACATTGTGATATTCAACGCTGATATGCTTTGTGCGTGTGTGATATACGCCGTCATTGTCGACGATGGCCATGGCACTCTCATTGTCACAATGCAACGTGATGGATGCAATGGAACGACGCAACTCGGACAACAGATGTCGCAACCACACGCTCTCACATGCGCCTGAGCCAAGGGCCACGTACTCAGCCTCAATAGTGGTACGTGCAATGCACCCCGACTTGCCATTGCGCCAAGACACAACCATGCCGCCATTCAGAAATATCCAACCTGTGCGGCTCTTACCATCCGGACTGTCGGCCCAGTCACTGTCCGTGTATGACACCGCAAAAAGAGGCGGCTGTCGGTGGAACATGAGACCTTGCTGTGAAGTCGAGACGACATAGCACAGTACTCGGACTGCAGCCTCGAAGTGGAGGCGACGTGGCTCCTGAGAGAACTGAGCCAGGAGGTTGACGGCGAACGCGATGTCTGGGCGCGTCGTCGTCGCGAGGAACATCAATGACCCGATGACTCACAGATACGTGGTCATGTCAACTGGCTCCCCGACAATGGCTGGGTCGAAGTTCTTCATCTTCACTTGGCCACCGGGTGACATGGGTGAGGATGCGCTCGGCACGAGGGACAGGTCCTCGCGAAGCGAGTGGATAGAGTCTGTACATAGGCAGTCTGGTAGATGTGTAGGATGTCCAGGGAGCGATCATGCTCGAGCTCCATGCCTAAGAAGACTCGGGTAGACCCGAGATCCTTCATGTGGTAGGCAGTGTGCAGCAGGTCCTTGATACACTAGATGACAGCCATGTCTGGCGACGAAATGAGGAGATCGTCGACATTGACCAGGATAGTGGCGAAGGTCTGTAGTAAACGAGGAAGATAGCGGGAGGGCAGATTCAGCCTTCCTCCTCATAGAAGCGAGAGGTGGTTGGACACCACCCCTCTCTCGTGGTCCAAACACCATCCCCCATCCTCCTTTGACTGGAAAGTTATTTACAACAAACTCCTCACCCTGCCAATCAACCTACGTATGCAATATAGAATGCTCTGAATTTCCTCCACCACATCCAACTCAACGCTCACTACCAATTCCTGCCATGCTAACATCCACAACTTATCACCGATGTCCATTAAAATAAACTATCAAACATTGCTTCCTTGACTTCCCCCACCTACACCCTTTGACATCCCGCCTTCATATCCTATATAAGTCTTTCTTCCCATACGAACAACCCAGTGTCACTGACCTCCTGAAGGCCCCTTACCACACGACTCGCACCCTCTTTGGGAGCTTATCAGAGCACACCTATTTCATCAAATACCCTACTGCTCTTGGATTTCGATATCAATTACTTTTTAAGTTGATTGAATGTGATACATTTTTCGTTCAATGAATTCTAAATACCATATAAATAATTGAACGTGAATTTTATGTCAAAGGCTAAGGGATTTCAAACTTCAAAGGTGTTTTTCTCCTTACAAAACGTTGAAATCAAGGTTCCATTTGACGCAGATTCGACCATTAAGGACTACCAAAATAATTCAAACCTTAAAAATCTCGTCTAATTCATAGATTTTATAATTCGCAAGATTCCATTCATTGAAATCCAAGAGCAGTAGGGTATGGTACAAATAATGGACATCTCCAAAAATCAAACCAACCACAAAACTCTAGTAAACCTTCTCCAAAATGCCATAGTTGGTTTTGCACCTGAGCGCAAGCACAATCAACTCCCACAACAAAACCCATGCAAAGAGAAAACATATCCTCTAGAGGAGGGTCTGTTTTCTTAGATAACAAGTTCTGTTGTCTGATATTACACAATGGGGAGGTCAGAAGGAGCATACTCCTCTTGACCTTCCCTGTTTGCAGATGTGGGGCATGGGCACCCTATACCTATCCCTAAATTTTCGCCTTTGGTGGAAACACCCCAACCTATACAGATTGTGATTTTGAGGGCCAGGTTCAATCCCCGGGCTTCTTTGGTGTCTAGGTGGACCCCCCCCTACCCCACTAGTTACAACCACGAGAAAGGAAAAAACAAAATACCACGGCGAGGGCTGTCCAGCGGCCAGCCCGTTGCTGGCTATCAGCCAGCTGGCTGCCGGCCGGCGGCCAGTCAGGTGACCAGCCGGCAATCAGCCGGCCACATGCTGGCTGCCAATCAAGCGGGTCACTCAATCGGCAGCCAGGAGGCTGCAAGACCTATGGTCTTGCAGCCTCCTGGCTGCCGATCGAGGCCTATGGCCTCGATTCATCATCCTTGACCTGTCCTCCTTGCCTCACTGAATGACCAAGGCGAGAGATAAAGGGGGAGGGAGAGAGTGACGCGAGCAATGAAACAGAATGTACCAGCAAAAAATTCCAAACGTGCCTTGCACGCAATGATTTCGTACCATCACATCACAAAATGGAACTCGAGTTCGTTTAGCACAAACTTTGAGTTTCAAACAAATAAAACTGTTGCGAACCCACAAGTTTAGGGCAATACCCTCCTATTTCAGACCAATAATGGGGGGACGAGGTAGAAATACAAATGTGGGAGATTTAAAATATCTGAACTCCCTATATGGGACGTTCATCATGATTGCTCACAGGGTGATGCAGAGAGGAAATATCCTCTAGCAAGATCTAGATGCCATTATGCGAACTTCGACGACGACTTCCGTGTAGGAACTGCACACTTGACATGTTACAAATCCACATAGTATCCCAGCTGGATACTGTTTACAAAAATATTGTGGTGGACAATTTCTCGAGGTAGTTGTCGCAGAGGAACAAGGAGGTCAATTATTTGCACTGTAGCTATTGTAATGACCACAAAACACCCACCGGTGTTGGTGGTTGGTTTAATTTCCACAGTCTGTCGGCTTAGTGGATTGGTTGCGTTGATGCATCTTTGCTGATATTCCCACGTGAATAAGAATTGGCTTAGGAATTCACTCCAATACACACATTGTCTTGACAGGTGTGGTTGTATTTGAACACCCATCAACGGGTTGTGGTTGGTCACAACCGTCACCCATCCCCTCGGTGCCCTCAAGGTAACAACGCGGCATTTTTAAGTGTTTATCACAATTATGAGCTCTTGATCACCTTACGTGTACTACATCTCCACTGGCATGAGCTTCAAGCCCTCATATGTAACTAGATGACCGTTCTGCATGAGGACTGCTCTAAGTCCGAATGCCGACGCATCATGTCCAGATCATCTGGACATCACCTGCAGCAACTCTCTCACGCACAAAATGATGCTCAACATTGATATGCTTTGTGCGAGTGTGATGCATGCCGTCGTGCTCAGCAATGGCCTTGGTGCTTTGATTGTCGCACCGCAGAGTGATGCTGCGAATGGGCACACGTAGCTGCTGGAACAGTCGACAAAGCCAAATGCTCTCACAAGTGCCCACCCCAAGTGCAACATACTCAGCCTCACTGCAGCTGCGAGCAACACAACCCTACTTGCCACTCTTCCATGACACTGCGGTACCGCCAACAAGAGAGATATAGCCAGTGCGACTGCGAGCATCAGCATCATGGGCCCAGTCACTATTCGTGTATCCGTCAATCACCACTGACGGTTGTGCTCTGTAGCAGAGACCAGTGCGAGCCGTGGACAGGGCGTACCTGACGACACGTAGCGCTGGCTCCAAGTGGCGTGCTCTCGGACACTGTGAGAACTGTGCTAGGAAATTCACAGCGAAGGCAACATCTGCCCTAGTTTTTGTCGCCAGGTACATAAGCGAGCCAATCACGCGGAGGTAGTCTGTCACATCAACCGGCTCTCCCAGCTTTGACAAATCCAATGTCTTCAGCAGCCTCTGTCCTGCTGGGGTCATGGGCGTGGACGCTGTGGGCACTGTTTCGAGTAGTGGGGCGAAACGCTCCCCCAGGCTGCGCACATAGGCAGCCTGATGAACGTGAAGCACGCGGCGAGAGCGGTCTTGCTCAAGCTCCATGCCCAAGAAAACACGAGCCGGTCCCAAGTCCTTCATCTTGTACGTGGAGTGAAGGAGTGCTTTCACCGACCGCACAACTTCTTGACTGGGTGATGCTATCAGCAATTCGTCCACATAAACGAGGACAGCAACGAAAGGGGCAGACGGAAGAGTGAGAAAGAGTGAGGGATCGACACAGCTACGCTGGTAGCCGCCCTTTTGAAGTGTGGACGTGATCTCCTGATTCCAGTACCGGGGCGACTGCTTCAGGCCATAGAGGGCCTTTCGCAGCCGCCACACTCTGTCCGTGCCATCGGAGAACCCAGGGGGTTGAACCATGTAAATCTCCTCGTCCAGTCGACCATGCAAGAAAGCAATGTTAACGTCCATATGCTCTAGCTCCCAGTCATGCTGTGCGACCAGAATCAGCAAGGCTCAAGCTGTGGTATAACGCCCAACCGGCGCAAATGTTTCGTCAAAGTCAACGCCAGGGACCTGGGAGAACCCCTTGGCCGTGAGACGAGCCTTGTACTTATCCTGTGTGCCATCGGGCTTGTACTTGCGTCGGAAGACCCATCGCGCATCAATGGCTTTGCGCCCTGCTGGCAGGTCGACCAGCTCGTACACAACATGGTCGTCGAGAGCTTTCAGCTCGTCATGCATGGCGGCTTCCCACTACTGAGCATCGGGCAACGCACATGCCTGCCGCGCAGTGGTAGGCTCAGGTGTCGGACAAGTGGTGCCAGTGGTTGCATGACACTCAGCAACAGCGTCAGCGATAGCGGCAGCGACAACACGTGTGTGCTCGGAGAGCAGCAGAGCATACCCTAGGGTCGAGCTGGGGTGAACAACACCAGTAGCGAGTCCAAGGGCATCCATGCCCGTCGGCACAATGGGGGGCTGAGCCGTCTGCTCCCAAGAAGGATGGACAGATGTCGTACGGTTACTGGAAGTACGATGGGGAAGTGGACGGAGACGCCCACCTTGGACAAAGGGTGAGACGGGTGCTGGTCCAGGGGGCTCTGCTGCTCTAGGAGGGTCAGCCACATCTGGAGAGGCTGGAGAGACGGGTGACGGGGGGGAAGTGGGTGTTGAACCCGACACAATTGGGTAGGCTGGAGTGCTTGACGAGCTAGATGACGAGGACGGGAGGGACAGCGAGGCAGGTGGAGACAGCGAGTCTGACGACTGCGGGAGAGTCGAGGGTGCCGGCTGCGCGGTCGCAACCGGAGGGACGGAAGATGGGACCGGACCGACGTCCCCCCCCAGCCAAGAGAGCGGGAGAAGGGAGGTAGCGGACGAGAGACGACCAAGATCACGAAGAAAGAGAGACTCAAAGAACAATGCGTCGCGGGACTCAATCACCCGCTGGCGCACTGGGTCCCAAAACCGCCAGGCTTTGGACTGGGAGGAAACACCCAAGAAGGGGCACAAATGACCCCGAGGGGAGAGCTTGCCGTCACGAAGATCATCAAGCAACCAGACGGAAGCAATACAGCCCCAGACACGGGAGAGACGAAGGTCGGCACGAGAGCCGGACCAGCGCTCAAAAGGGGTAATGGACTGAGGAAGAGGGCCGTGTGGGACCCGATTCCAGACCGAGGTCATGTAGCTCATGGCCTCAAAGGCAAAGAGCGAGGGAAGACCAGACTCGGACAGAAGAGTCCGAACACCATCAGTGAGGGTGCAGTTTCAGCGCTCAGAGACTCCATTTTGCTCGGGTGTGTAAGGAGCAGAGGTCTCCAGACACACCCCTTTGGACGCAAGGAAACGGGCGGTGGGGCCAAGAAACTCACCGTCGCGGTCACTGCGGAAAACCCGCAGGGATCGCTGACTGGCTCGCTCAGCTTCAGCAAGCCAGGTCTCAATGGTGGGACAGACATCGCTTTTGTGATGGAGAGCAAAGACCCAACGAAAGCGATAGAAGTCATCAGTAAGGCACAAGACATATCGGCCAACATTCCCAAGAAGGTCATGGGGAAGAGGACCCATGACGTCAGCATGGACACGGTCAAGGGGATGACTGGATTGAGACTCAGAATCAGAGAAGGGAGCACGATGCATTTTACCCTGGGCACAATCAAGACAGTCAGCAGGGCAAGGAGCGGAGAAGGTGGAGGGTGACAAGCCCAAAGCCGGTTGAAGGCGCAACATGCTAGAGACAGCATCGGTGTGGACATGAGTAAGACGGCGATGCAACAGGCGGACAAGGTCAGGAGAGAGAGAAGGAGCGACATTGGCAAGGACAGTGCCGACAGAGGGAGCAGAGGAAGAGAACAGGGGCACCCGATACATCTTGTCACATTTGACCCCGCGAAGCACAACGCGACCAGTGGGACGCAGTCGGACGGTGGCGACACCGCGACTAGCAGCAAAGACCATGTCCTGAGCATCAAGAGAAGGCACCCACAGCAGGCTGAGTTCCAGGGAAGGAACGTACAGAATGTCAGGAATGTACAGAACGTCGGAGGGGCCAGCAAAACGAACGACACCGACACCCTGAACGGGAAGCAACTGGCCTGACCCAGTACGAACGTAGCGCACAGACCGGCAGGGCCAAGAGAGACGAACGAGGAGCGTACGGAGGTCATGTGGTGGGTGGCTCCGGAATCCAAGATCCAGAAGCCACCCGACCGGCGTACAGTGGGAAGGACACGACAGGTAGCCACAGTGCCAACAGGGGGAACGGGACAGGACGACGGAGCACACGCAGCGAGGCAACGCGGGAGGACGACAGACTGCCAATGCTCAATCCACGGAACGGAGGGAGACAAGGACCCGAGCATGTGCCTCGGGGGGTCACCACGAAGCACTGATTCTGACTGACACGTGGGACCACTGGCCAACGAAGCAACACCCTCACCTCCCTGATTGTGAAGGCGCAGAACCTGAAGAAGGGACTGCTCCAGCTGCCGCTCGCCATCACCCGCAACAGACACGGCTGGAGCCGGGGTCGAAGCGCCCGAGGAAGACGAGAACCACGGTGGGACGGTGTAGGCTGATGAAGGAGGCGCGGCGTAGGACGGGGCACCATATGGAGGAGGCCAACCCCACGGATACGGAAGGAGAGGGGGGCTGGGAGGCAGCCCGATAGTGATGAAGGTGTGGGCAGACGACGGGGCAGCCGATGACGAGGAGGGCATGACACCAAAGGAGGATGGAGATGTGGACGCACTGCCAGAGGTGCAAGCCCAATGGGCACGTATGGCACGGGCAAGGCACAGGTCATCTGGTGGAGTAGGGAACGCGCGGGCGGAGTGCTCGGCAGAGCCACAGTTCCAACAGATGACAGCACCGGAGACACGAGAAGCAGAGACGGCTGCCTTCTCTTTTCCCTTGCCTTTGCCTTTGTTCTTGCCCTTGCCCTGACCACGACCCTGAGAGGATAGGGCGGTGGCCATAGAGGACATGGAGGAAGCAGATGCAGCAGGGGTAGTGGAGGAAGAAGAAGGTGAGGGGACTGTGGTGTGTGCAGCGACACCGGTGACGGAGGAGCGGTGGAGCCGTTTGTTCTGGAGGCTAGTCCACCAAGCAGCGAGGCGCTCAACAGTGAAGTCCCACAGTGCGCCAACCCCAGGCGGTGAGCGGGGGGGGAACAGGCTGGGAGGCAAGACGCTGAAACTCGTCGGCTTTGACGTCGCGGAGAAGGTCAGAGAGCTCCGGGATAAGCCTGTTGACCATGGTAAGAATAGCTGACAGCTGGCCAGGAGCGGCACCATCGAGCTCACGAAGGAGCTTGAGACCACGAGCCCAGTAGGCATCAGCGGTTTCGTCGGCACGCATGATGAGGGTGTTGAACTGCACAGTCAGAGCGCTCTGTGCAGCCTGACCAATGATGGTCGTGCGGCGACGCAACATGGCGTAGGCGCCAATGGGATCAACAGGGCGACCAACAGAAGGATCAGCGTTGAACGTGCCAACGTCATCCACTAGGTGTTCGGGAGCAGCGTGGATGAGGGCGCGGATAGCGCGAGCAGCTTCAGCAGGGAGCGAGGTGAAGGGAGGATTGGCAGAGGGATCAGGAAGGGAGTAATACTCCCAGAGGCGCTCGCCTTCAGCCCAAGCGCTGAAGCGTACCTCCAAGGAAGAGAAGGCGAGATCGCGAGAAAGGATAGGCGGCAAAGAGAAGAAGTCATGCTTGCGGGGTGCAGCGGGAGCAGCAGCAGTGGTAGCGGCAGTAGTGGTGCCAGCAGCAGAAGAGGCACCAGAGCCAGACCCAACAGTAGAGTTAGAAGGGGCAAAGACTGACGCAATCGGCAGACGCCTGAGGACAATGGCAACAACTTCATCAGCGAAGGCTGCATGATTGTCCTCTTACAGCTTGAGGTGATCATCAGCCTTGCGCTGGGCCTCAAGAGCGCGATTAAGCTGGCGTTGGAGGTCTGCTATGACAGACTCATTGTCACCCGGCATGGTGACGAGAGTGGGGCTCTGTCGAAAAAAATTTCGGCAGAGTTTCCCCCGCCCAAGTGGGCGTGGAAAAATGGGATGTGCCGTACGCACGAAGAGGAAGTGCTACAGGACAGTGCCCAACCCCAAGCCCAGCAGAGAGATACAGTAGCCAGAAAGCACAAGAATAGGCAGGAGGATAGGAGGTGTCCCCAAGATGGGGCGTCAAGTTGCAGGTGAGCGCAGAAGAGAGAAAAGGGGTGGAATGGCAGCAGCGGCAGCAGCAGAGAGAATCGACACAGCAGCAGCATCCAGTACGATCAAGGCAAGAACGCCGGCCACTGACGCTACGCCTAGGACAGTGACAGCTGTAGCAATGGAAATAGCAGCAGTGACCGGACTGACGGCAGCTGATGAGGTAGAGGATGAAGACACAACTGCTGAGTTGATGGAGGTCTGAATGGAGGCGGCAGCGGTGGCAACAGCTGTGGCAGTGGCCGCGATGCTGGAGGCCATCGCAGGTGTAGTAGTAGAAACCTGTGCGCCAAGATCAGCAGCTGCAGCAGCAATGGGTCCGAAGACAGCGCAGCTTCGGTGTAGGATTCGGTGGCGCGTCCCGGTGCGGTCGAAACCGGCGCCCTAGACGCCCTAGCCGCTGCAGCGAAGGTTGCCGCCGTGGCTACGGCAGCGTCAATGATAAAGGATGCCACCCGCGTGACACGCGTGGACAGAGGGACAGTGTCTCCGGAGAAGCCGCCCAAGTGATCGGCGACAGCAACAGAGTTGTCCCCCCCTGAATCCCGAGGGGAGAGAGATGGATGTCTTACCGGAGCACGTCGCGAGGATGAGCCGTTGGACACGGGTGAGCCGCCACTCATCGCGCGGCGGCGTCGTTCTTGGCGCGCTGTGCTTCACTCCGCGTAGTACGACCCGGTAGGAGCCACGGCTGGAGCCTCGTTGTGCGCCAGCGTGGCGTCGTCTGCCATCGAGGTGGCGCGAACGTGGCAAGACGCGTCCGGTGCTGTTCAGCTGCCACGTTTTTGCAGACACGGCAGTAAGCTGGTGCGGGGAATGCGACTGCTGTTGATGTAGCTGCAACTGCTGCCGCCTGCGACGAGGTAGCAGTGTTGCTATTGATGAGATTGCAGGCGGTACGGCTGTAGCTGCCACAGGTGCAACTGCGGCAGCTGACCTAGTGCTGCCACTGGGGGCGTTGAAGGCAGTATAGGTGAGCAGAATCACGGATACAGCTGCTGCGCCGACAGTGCCTAGGCTGCCGCAATGGGAGTGGTGGCCGCTGCCAAGGCAAAGAGGGAGACAATGCTGTTGTAGCTGTCGTAGATGCGACTGGCTACTGCGCCGTAGTAGATGCTGCAACTACGGCCGTAGACGAGACTGCCTGGCGGCTTCAGCAGGACCTGTGGATGTGGGTGCTGCTGCCCCTAAATTGCGGGCGGGTAGAGCAGCAGATGCAGCGCTCTACCCGACGATGCTGCTGCAGCTGCTCCGCTGTTGCCGCTGGGTTTGTAAGAAGAAGTAGCGGTAGTAACGACAGGCGGATTGGCAGACTGCGGGCAAGGAGAAATCCGCAACCCCCGGGTAGGGCAACACCCGCGCGTGTGCCTGTGTGACTGCCGTCGCCGCACTGCAGTCCCGTGCGGTGTGGACGACAAGGATAGCTGCAACTGAGTTGTGTGGTTGGCAAGAGAAGAGCCGGCCTTGACAGAGAGGACGGTACTGTCGACTACGGCGATGGTGGACCCTCTCACGATCAGGATCGCGCGTTCAAGAAAGAACACGCCTCACGCTCTCACTACACTGCTCTGATACCAGTTGGTGATAGCTTGTAGTTTGGGAATGAGGAGATGAATAAGAGGGGGAATCAGCAGACCACGAACGTGGCGACGTGTTCATGAGAGACGTCAAGAAGCACGCACAAGTCACGTAGTCACAAAACAGTGATGTTCTGCCCGTCGGGGAGGGAGCCAAGAGCGAGCGAGCGACGAGCTCGTTCTCGCTTGTGGTCTCGCCTCCACCACGCGGGTATCGAACCTGGTCCCCCCCCCAAAATCTAGGTTTCTCACTGCACATCGCAGTGTCTCATCAAAGGAGCCAAACCCGGGTGACCAAGTGAGGCAAAATCAATCTGTGGACACGAACACCGTCGGTGTAACCATAGCCAAGGGCCACAGCTTAGTGAAGACGAGCGTGCCGGCAGCATCGTCCCCTTTCTCTTAGTCACCTGCATCAGTGACGGGTGGGGTGTGCAACGAGGCCAGAGGTCACAGTGTATACGAGACACAAAACCAACACAAGCTAGTCATGTGGCACCAGAAGTGCAGGAGGCACTGAGGTTATCCTAGGTCGTACAAGTCGTTAAAGCAGATCGATGGATCGTCACCACATGAATGTTGTCCGGACTACTGTCAGTCATTTCCAATATGAGCTGCCACTTAAAAATGGACCAAAATAATTCGCTGCCCATGGTTTCGGTTGATTTATACGCGCTGCCCATAGTCGAAAATGACATGACAGCGGTGCCCATGTTTTCGAATGTCTGTCCAAAAACGGAATTCGACTTCGCTCTCGAGGTCGGCGACTGCCGACCTCGAGAGCGAAATCGGCGACTTCTGACACCGGCCGAGCCGATGTCAGAAGTTACCATGATGCGAGTTTTGGAGTTCGCAACTGCGAACTCCAAAACTCGCGACAGGTTAACACGCATATCGCAACCCCCCCCCCCCAATATCCAACAAACCCCCTAGTGACACTGGGGGGTTTGGGTTTT
>SZWC01030148.1:4556-24081 GCA_023375785.1 Penium margaritaceum | reverse complement strand
TATATAACCAGGAAGCACGTCATCGCCCACGTGACGGTCAAAGTCACGTGGGTGCTACTTGTTTTTTCCTGTTTGGTGTCACCAAACTAGGTTTCTTTGTTTGATGCGATTGGGGAGTTCTGTTTGGTGAACGAAACGAGACATTTTCTCTTGACGAAAAACAGGAATTTTTGTTCTATAGGATGAGCTAGGAACTGCTAAACCATGGACGAAAGAGGACTTTTCTATTGACTGAAACGGCTTTCTCTTTTTCGTCATATGAAACAGACATTTATTTTCCGTTCTCATCAACCACACTAGAGAAACCTATTTCGCTTTTCCGATAGTTTCCACATGGCAGCTTCTCAAAAGCTTACGTTGACTGCCACGCGAGCCAAGTTTGTTGAGTTTTACAACCATAGATGATTCTATAATATTCCCTTCTCAAAAACATAAAGCAAACCGCCCGTCGGACACAAAGTTATGTTTGTGTTCTGGTCCTAGTCGCGGACCTCCACCATTGGCTCCTCACGCCGGGCGCGAGGAGCCAATGGGGGAGGTGTTCAAGTGTGTCCCTATGTTGGTATGTATGTTCATACACGGCAGGCCAGGGCCCGAGACGCCGTTGAGTGGTGCCACGGGGGGTGGCTTCCTATAACTAAGCTATGGCAAGACTAGTGGACGCAGGGTCGGAGTTCGAGTCCGGTTGCGAACGCACTCCTACCGCCGGAAGAGCGCTCTGTGGATTTTCTTGATGCCAGAAGGATATTCGGGTTGGAATGTTCTTTTTAGAATATTCTTGAGTCTCTAGCTTAGTTGTGGGATAGTTTGAGGTCCTTGAGAGGATGGTGCCTGGGTGCCTACAATTCTACTTTATGGTTGTTTAGCTTTCTGATCTTGTTTTTTTCTTTTGCTGCGACCCTAGGCCTGTCGTGACCTGTGCTATGCATAAGACCATGTCCCTGTTTACTTTGACACTCACCTTTTCACCATTGACTATTGACCTCGCCCTCGCCTTGATCTCTCCATAGCATGAGAGCTAGGATTGCCCTTGGCCGTGACATTGTTGCTGGACACGCTTCCTCCCTTGGTCGCGTCCATGCCCCAGGCCGCGCCCTTGGCTTCGCCCCTGCCCTGCGACGCGCCCACGCCCTACGCCGCGTCCTGTTGTGCCCCTGGTTGTGTCCTTAGCGTTGTCCGTACCCTTTGGCACGCCCATGTCCTGGGCTGTGACCTTGGTTGTGTCCTTACGCTTCGCTTCGTCCTCGCCATAAGCCCTGGCAAGGTCCACAGCCCTGTCCAAGGCCTTAACCTCGCCCTTTCCCTCCATAGTGACCTCCTTCCAACCTAGCCCTCGTGTCTACTTCGGCAGCAACCTGAAGAGTGTAGGCTTCATCCCCGCTCATCGATTGCTGTCGTTGCGCTCATATGTAGCCCCTCGCCCATCGACCTCAACCTCTGCTTGGATCTTTTCAACGCAAAACGTTTTTTCCGTGACCTCCCCACTTTCAAATCTGTAGGGCTCAGTCAAAGCTACCTGATTTTTGCACAAGGGGGCACTGTTTTGGGTCCCCCATTTGCAAATTCATTTCCTCTCCTCTAGGTGGCCTCCACATCACTCAATTTTTACTTCCTAAAGACGTCTACTTTGCCACCATGTCTGCCTTCGACCTCCCCCCGGCCGGCATGGCATCAAATCCCGCAAACCCCATCACCGCTGTCCCTCGCCTCACCAAAGGCACTCTTTACAAGTCTTGGGCAACGTTGTTCAAGGCATGCGCCAAGGAGCAGAATTTGTGGTACTGCTACAACCCTAAGTCCTCAAAGCCCTACACGGCAGTCGATGGGACACACGCAATTCACCTATTGATGAACATTGCGCCACAGAAGAACATCTTGTCGCTTTAGCACTTTGTCGGCCCCAAGGATGACGAGGACGAGGAAAGTGAGGGAGACAGCAGCATTGAAAGCGGCGACAATGAGGATGTCACAACAACATCATCAAAAGTAGCACCACGCGAGGCCCAGGTATACCTCAAAAGCACCTACACCGTGGCTTCACAAGCACATGTATCACACAAAAAATGGGAGCTGCTCGAAATTCCCATGTGCCGTCGGGACACCATCAAGTCGTAATAGAACTACGGCATGCTACTGAGTAATGACCTGTGTTGGTTTATGTGGCTTCCACCCGTCACGACTGACCATGATGCATTATCCATATACCCACATTGATAGTATATGATAGAGAAGGGCATGACGGCACCATGGGCCTCCAGACTGCACCAAGACTTCTCCAGCACCTAGGACAGCACCGGTGAGACGCGGTCGATGCGTTCCGGCAGCCCTGTGGGCTTGTCACGAGGTATGAGAGTTTTCTTGGTGCGTTGAGACCCGGGTACACCGTGGACTATACTGGTGCGACGAGGAGACCCGATGGTTGTAGTTGGGCCTCTGATGTTCGGAAAGCTGTTTTGGATGTCTGGATGCTGATTTCAAGATTTTCTAGCACTGCTCGTATTTTCTCGGTGGTCGAGTGTTGTGTGGACCTCGACCTGACGCGACGTTATGGGAGATGCATGGCGAGGGGTCCATACTATGTTATGAGCATACTATAGCCACACTCTCTTGGTCGAGGCCCGGACACCTGGTCAGTTGCACTAGTGTCACGAGGAGACCATGGGGTCGTGTGTCTTGGTGTGTGGCCATACTACGTGTGGCATGTGCATGCCAGCTGGTTTGCTCATAGTGGTCGAGACCCGGACACGTGGTGAGGTACACCCGTGTTACGAGGAGACCCTCAATGATCATATGTTTTGATTGATGATGCCATTGTGGTCCGCACACAGACACCTGTTGGATTGCTCTAAATGGTCGAGACCCCGGGCACGGGTACTGCCAATGTCACGAGGAGACCATTTTGTCGTCTGACATGTGTATGATGTGCATTACACTGGTTTTTGCGCGTGTGCATTACTCCACTCATGGTCNATGATCATATGTTTTGATTGATGATGCCATTGTGGTCCGCACACAGACACCTGTTGGATTGCTCTAAATGGTCGAGACCCATGGCACGGGTACTGCCAATGTCACGAGGAGACCATTTTGTCGTCTGACATGTGTATGATGTGCATTACACTAATTTTTGCGCGTGTGCATCACTCCACTCACGGTCGAGACCCAGAAACTTGGTGAGATGCGCCAGTGTTGAGGGAGACCTTAGATGTGTAGAAAATGAGTGTGTGTGTGGTTGACAGGTGCAGATTGTGGTTTGACAGACGTTGCTAGTCCATACCTTCGTTCATTTGGTCTTGCGTGGACGGCTATGTCACCCGGGGGAGTTTTGGTTTGTGTGGCTTCCATCCGTCACGACTGACGATGATGCATTATCCATATACCCACGTTGATAGTATATGATAGAGGAGGGCGTGACAGCATGATGGGCCTCCGGAATGCACCGAGACATCTCCGGCACCTACAACAGCGCCGACGAGACGTGGTCGATGGGTTCTGGCAACCCTGCGGGCTTGTCAGGAGGTAGGAGAGTTTTCTCATTGGGTTGAGACCCGCACACCCGGTGGACTGTACCGGTGCGACGAGGAGACCCAATGGTTGTAGTAGGTCCTTTGATGTTTGGAAAGCTGTTTTGGATGTCTGGACGCTGATTTTGACATTTTCTAGCACTGCTCGTACTTCCTCGGCGGTCGCGACCCGGGCACTCAGAGAGCTGTTCCGGCGCCTCAAGGAGACCACCGTTATTATTATAGTGGTGTACGCAATGTGTTCTCCCTGCTGACTCGTTTGGGTTTAGCGAGGGTGATGGGGCCCGGTGCGGCTTGCTGTCGACATCCCTACTTAAGCCTGCTAGGGGCTCATTTGTACTTTCTCCTTGTTCTTTTCTATTCAGCGTTTCAGACTAAGCCAAATTCTTGCCGTCTTGCATCGCACTCACACACAGAGCTCATTTTCGTTTTTGCATGGGCCTGCATGCCCTGAAATAAGCTGCGTGAGTATCGCCTCCACTTGCACAGCTGGGCCCTTGCCACTCACCTGATCAGCTCACTAGGTCCGTGTTTTGGGAATATTCTTGATTGTCTGTGAGACCATGAGCGTGAGCTCCGCGTGTCGCACCAAGTCCTCAACTTGACTTACGCCCAGCTGCTAGCCAAAGAGCGCGATGGCTGGTTCTACGTCAGAGAACAAGAGACAGAGACTACATTTCTAGCAATGGCTGGCTCCTCCTCAGTCAACATCAGAGGATCACAAGGAGGTGGTGGTGCTGGCGGACAAGGTGGTGGCAAACAGGGGGGTGCCAAACAGACTGGCGGCCAAGAAACTTGCTAAAATTGCTAACAACCAGGGCATCGCCACAAGAACTGCGCTCTGCCACCATAGCCTGGACTCCAACAGCGGATCCGTGCTACGCATGAACGCTAGGACAGGAGACAACAGCAGCAACAGTAGCCACAACAGCTCCAGCAGTAGCTACCGCAACAGTTCCAGCAGCAGATCCGTGCTGATCTGCTGCGATTGCCCCACCAGGCTGGTCGTATGTACGATGTAGCTGTAGATCCTACCCGACCAGCTGTGGCATAGGGGTGGGAGTGGCTGGGGGCAGCATCAGCAGCAGCAGCCGCAACAGCAGTGATGCCACTAGATGTCGCACCTGGCCCACAAATCCAACCTCGCGACGCTGTTGGTGTTGGACCAGAACTGGGACGCGATGCCCTCCTTGAGCGTCTACTCCACGAGATGGCCGACCTCCGTGCTTAAGTCGCCAACCAGGGAGGTGGGAGTGATATGCACTTGAGAACTGGGAAGAAGATGTGGCCGGGAGATGTGTGTGAGGGTGCATGGGTTCAGGATTGAAAGCGGGATGGTATGCAACGTGTGCGCATGGACTGTGTGGCTGAAAGACCAGTGCAGTGTGAGATTGACACTGCTCACTACCAAGTGACCTCCATTCATAGAGAGACAGATGGGACTTGGGCGGTAGACTCAGGAGCGACGCATCACATGACACCAAAACGTGACTGGTTTTGTGTTTTAGGCCCTGTTGGACCCATTCGCTCAGCTCAGACAGGTTCAGGGGAAACTCTTGAGGTTCGAGGGGTGGGAACGGTACGACTGCAAGGACCAATGAGAGAGGTTTTTTTTACTGACGTCCTCTACGTGCCTGACTTGCAGTTGAGTCTGTTGTCCACGTCCTTACTTGACCGCTCTGGCATGCACACTGCACACAGCAACGGCATATGCACCATCACATTACACAAGACAAGTCACATTGTTTTATCTGGGGAGAATGTTGATGGTTTATATCGGGTACATGCCGTTGCTTCCAACATGTCTGCTGATGCACGTGTGCTTGTCGTCCATACGTTGTTGCCCTCGCATGCTCAACTCTTGCACCGTCGTCTTTGCCATGTAAGCACTTCAGCACTGCATACTATGCTTCACACCTTACCCGCTGATGGCTAGGAAAAAACTATGTTCTCCACGCCGTGTGGCACAGACTATTCAGCCTGTGCGCAAGGAAAACTGCATCATCTTCCCTTCCCTGAGTTGACTAATCAGTCCACCCGTCCACTGCAACTTGTCCACTCCAACGTGATCGGCCCTCTCCTGGTAGAATCTATGGGAGAGAAAGCACGATACATCCTCACCCTCAGAGACAATTTCTCCAGGTTTACCTGGGTCTATTTTCTCTGCGCAAAGAGTGAGGTTGAGGATGCACTACGTGATTGGCTCCCTGTCGCAACGACAGTGCAGCAACATGTTGGCCGCATTTCGATCAGACCAAGGAGAATAGTTCATGGGCCCAACAGCATAGTACCTTCAGTCCATGGGGGTTACAACACAATCCACAACTCCCGAGACCCCCCAACAAAATGGGGTGGCTGAACGTTGGAACCACACGATAGGTGAAGGTGTGCATACAATGTTGGTTGAGTCCGGCATGAGTCCCTCCTTCTTTGCCGAAGCTATCAAGTACCTCACTTGGGTCTGGAACATGATACCACATTGTTCCTTGCCATCTACCTCCACCCCATGGGAGAGGTGGCATGGTACTCGGGCAGACCTTAGGCTTGCCCGCGTCTGGGGTACCATGGCTTGCGTTTGGTTCAATGAGGATGAACGCACAGGCAAGCTCTCACCTCGAGGACGGATATGTGTGTTCTTGGGATGGCAGCTCAGTCTAAGGCATATAGATTTTGGGATCCTGAAGCCCAAAAAGTGATTGAGACACGAGAGGCATTGATCTACAAGCACCTCCCGTATGTTCAGTACAGAGGAGAAAAACAACAACCACCTCCAACAGCGGTCACAGGTCCTTCATTCTTCGACCCTTCTCTCTCTGGGGCTGCTGCACGCCCAAAAGGGCCACCCACCTCGCCTGACTCATCATCCTCTACGAGTTCTTCTGATCCCTTCTCCATGTCCCCTACACCTGAGAGTCATAGGAGCTTGGAGGAGTTGTCCAACCAAGATGAGTCAAATTCTCAAAATGGTGACTCCCTCGAGAGTGATGGCCCAAACTTCCCCCCAAGGGTAATTCTGTTCAGCTTTGAGGACTTGCATTTACCGAGCCCCCTTGAACGGGCTTTCGACGAAATTGGTCCACATGACCTCCCTGCCCTCTCGGCCTCACCTCAAGAGCCAGAGGATGCTCACGGATATGTGAGAGCATCTGGAGGCCGGCTTCGAGAACACCCTCCACCTTCTCACCGTGGTCATGCTCTCACCATGCACCCTAGCCATCCAGCCGGTGCACGCGTGCTTCTCTCTGAATCTGCCCATGCCACCAATGGTTTGGGATGCATTCAGATTGTCACAAATGAGAACACAAACAACGTTGCCTTAACCTCTTCTCTAACCAAGAGCGACAACATGTCCTCTATCCCTGATCCCCTCACAATGAAGGAAGCCCTTCCGCGCCCTGACGCAGGTGACTTACAAAAAGCCTATCAAGAAGAGCTCGATGCTCTGAAATCTCATGGAGTCTATGACCTGGTGGATCTCCCACGAGGGAGGAAAGCAGTGGGTGCAAAGTGGGTTCTCAAGGTGAAGAAAAAGAAGGATGGGTCCACTGAGCGCTACAAAGCCTGCCTAACTGCAAAGGGGTTTGCGCAAATTCCAGTTCAGGATTTTCACCACAAGTTTTCTCCAGTTGGTAAGTATCCCACCAGCCGTGTCTTGCTTGAGGTTGTAGCCCATCATGACTGGGAGCTACACCAAATGGATGTCAATAATGCATTTCTCTATGGTGCTCTCGAAGAATAAATCTATATGGTTCAACCCCCCGAGTTTGAGGACGGCACAAACCGTGTGTGTCGTCTACGAAAGGCCTTGTATGGCCTAAAGCAGGCACCTCGATGTTGGAACAAGGAGATTTCCAACACCTTGTCCACCGGTGGCTTTTGACAGAGCACTGCGGATCCATCTCTCTTTATTGGTGGATACCCTTAGTGCCCAGTCTATGTGCTTGTCTGTGTAGATGACCTCTTGATTGCTTCACCCAGTCTTCTCGCTGTGACTACCGTGAAGGATCTCCTGAGAAAGAAAAAACCAAATGAAGGACTTGGAAGAGGCAGAGTTGTTCCTAGGTATGCAGATTGAGCGGTTGCAAGCCAGTGGCACGTTGCGACTTCACCAGGAAAGGTATGTGCACACGCTCGCGGAGAGGTTCGCCACTGACATCCAGCGGGTGCACCATGCCTCCACGCCTATGACTCCGGATGGCCAAGTGCAAGTCAAGCGCATTGCTGCTGAAAGTCAAGGAACGGAGGTACTCCCAACACCTTACCAAGCACTTCTAGGAAACCTCATGTACCTTTCCACTACCACACGTCCTGATGTGGGATGTTCTGTGAACATCCTCGCACAGCACGCTCAGTCGCCCAGGGTTGGTCATCATGATGTTGCAGCCCATGTCCTCCGGTATGTAGTGTATGGGGGGTGCTGGTGAAGTAATGTGATTTCTTGAAAGGTTTCTTTCAAGGTACGTGGAGTATGTGTATGTCCTAGAAGCTCTTATAAACTCACCACATATAACCCTCCTCCCCCGACATTCACTTGCACATCTGAATCACAATTTTAAACACTAGTGTACATTTTGCACCCATAACCCCATACAATCCCCTTACACACTCACCATATAGACCCCCCCCTCCCCCCTGCTCCCCTGATTCACTTGCACATGTGAATCACAACATTATACACTAGTGTATGTAGGGAGTGTATGGGGAGAGGTGTGCTAAATGGAAACTAGTGTATAAAATTGTTGGGAGTTCTATATTGTGAGGGGGGGGGGGATCTATATACTGAGTGTATGAGGGGAGTGTATGGGAGGATGGGTGCTAAATGTACACTAGTGTAACATGGTGTGATTCAGATATGCAAGTGCATGTGGGGGGGGAGGGGGGGGTAGGGGGGAAGGAGGGGGGAGTTGTATGTGGTGAGTGTATGGGGAGACTGTATGTGGAAATGGGTGCTAAACATACACTATTATATAGTATTGTGATTCACATGTGCAAGTGAATCAGGGGAGCAGGGGGGAGGGGGGGGTCTATATGGTGAGTGTATAGGGGGAGTGTATGGGGTGATGGGTGCTAAATGTACACTAGTGTAATATGGTGTGATTCAGATATGCAAGTGCATGTGGGGGGGGAGGGGGGGTAGGGGGGAAGGAGGGGGGAGTTGTATGTGGTGAGTGTATGGGGGTACTGGTGAAGTAATGTGGTTTCTTGGAAGGTTCATTTCTTTGTACGTGGGGTATGTGTATGTCCAGGAAGTTGCCATCCCGTGTACGTGGGGTACATGTATTTCCTGGAAGATACCTTTCTGTACGGTACACCATGAAAACTGGAAAATGAGTGCATAATTGAAGGGTAATTGGTCATGAATGATGCCACGGGGGATGGCTTCCTACAACTGGGCAATGGCGAGACTGGTGGACGTAGGGTCCGAGTTCGAATCCGGTTGCGACCGCACTCCTGCCTCTGAAAGAGCGCTCTAAGGATATTCTTGATGTGAGAAGGATATTTGGGTTGGAATATTCTTGCTAGAATATTCCTGAGTCTCTAGCGTAGTTGTGGGATAGTTTGAGGTCCAAGAGAGGATGGTGTCCGGGTGCCTACAGTTCTACTTTACGGTTGTTTAGCTTTCTGGTCTTGTTTTTTCTTTTGCTGCGACCCTAGGCATGTCCTGACCTGTGCTACGCATAAGACCATGCCCCTGTTTACTTTGACACTCACCTTTTCACCATTGACTATTGACCTTGCTCTCGCCTTGATCTCTTCAGGAGGTTCACGGTTGTGAACAGTAGAACACTATCCAACTTGGTGTTTTCGTTTACGACTCCCGGATGGGTGTCTTTAATGAGGACGTCTTTGTGTTTACGGCCCACGTTTTGTGCAAATTTTTCAAATCGTGACCCTTTTTCCATGAGCGGTCCAAGTTTGCGGCGCTGGGAGGGTCACGTTCTCGAGGCCTCGACACCAAATTGCAATTTTAACAAGCCGTGGCCCTTCGCCTAAGCGACACAGGAAAAGGGAACATTGTTAGGCACCTCTGTGCACCTGATGTGGATGGCGGTTGGAGGCTATCCGATCAGCACTTTTTGATGTGGCTCATATCCGGCAAGCTGGCCCAATCTATCCCGGCGGTAGGAGACAAAAGATGGGATCTCAGGCTATACAGAAGAATTTTGCGCGGAATTTCAAATCAAATTTGGCATGTCGAATCTTCCAAACGTTGTGCCCCCCCAAACAACGATCCAGAAACACTCCCAAATGTTGTGTTTTTCGGAAGCGTGAAAGGCAAGATCACGCAAATCATGGAAATGTTTCTTATGGCACTGCGGTGAGGCAATGAAGCCGTTCCATCTCCAACTGTCGATTCCTCTAATCGGATGAACCGAAAAGGGATGTAGCTTACCACTTACATCCTTCACTTCATTTTGTGCCTCGTGTTCCAAGGCACGCCCCAATGCACTGCTTCTTCTTCGTGAGACACGAAGGAGACATTCGCCTGTGAAAGTGGTCACAAAAAACAAAAACGCTCTTCTCCTCCATGAGGGTCAAACGCTTGTCCTCGAAACAGAAGTGGTACATGTCAGTTTTGTTACACAGAACATTATCACTAGTCTTTCGTGTCACAGAAATTAGAACATGATCTGTCACACAGATCGTGATGACATGTCTTTTGTAGCACATAAATTAGAACATGGTTTCCGTGACACAGGATTAGTAAACTCCGTGACTCGGAAACGTAAGGCTTTGTTTATACTTCTAAGTCCCAAAACTGTTTTGATGATGTTCCGTATACAACAAATTCTTGTCTTGACACAGGCTATACTTCTACGGGGTAACAGAACACCCAAATTATACTTCGTCTTGCATTCTACGTCAGTGTTTTGGTATGCACACAAAACAGTTTTAGGCTAGTTTTGTATCCCAGAAAGAACACCGACAAGTTCTATTTCCTCAATTGTTGATTCCTCTAATCGGATGAACCAAAACGGGATGTAGCTTACTACTTACATCCTTCACTTCATTTTGTGCCTCGTGTTCCAAGGCACGCCCCAATGCACTGCTTCTTCTTTGTGAGACATGAAGGAGACATTCGCCTGTGGATGCGCTTGTGAAAAACAAAAACGCTCTTCTGCTCCATGAGGGTCAAACGCTTGTTCCCGAAACAGAAGCGGTATATGTGAGTTTTGTGCCACAGAACATTATCATGAGTCTTTTGTGTCACAGAAATCATAACATGATCTTTGAAAGAACATGATGACATGTCTTTTGTAGCGCAGAAATTAGAACATGGTTTCCGTGACATAGGATTAGCAAACTCCATGACTCGGAAACGTAAGGCTGTATAGAGACTTCTGAGTCCCAAAACTGTTCCAATGATGTTCCGTATACCAGAAATGCTTGTCTTCACACAGGCTATGCTTTTTCGGGGTAATGAAACACCCCAGTTTTACTTTGTCTTGCATTTTACGTCAGTGTTCCAGTATGTGTACAAAACAGTTTCAGGTTTGTTTTGTATCCCGGAACGAACACCAAAAAATTCTGTTTCCTTAACGTAAACCCAGTCGATGTTCTCTGTTCACCCTTAAACTCACAATGCAGTGTTCCGGGACCGCTTTGCGATCCGGGAATGTCAGCAAATTTCCATCTCTCTCTGCGTTAGCACAGAAAGACATGAAAGGACTTCCGTATTTCCTCGGAAACCCAACAATACTTTGTGTTGAACATAGAAAGCAGTACGTCTTCTGTTTCCACGAAAAAACTACCATTTCTTCTGATCGTAAGAAGGAGACTCGGCAACGGACAAACAAAGTTCTGACGTGGCACATTGCGAGAATTCATGTCTTTTGAGATACCGCAAAGGCAACCAGCGTTTTGCTCTTGACACGTGGAGCTTGTTATGCATTTTGTGACATAACTCCACACTCCCCACAGAAGAATGGCGACACCGAGAAAGCAAATCGCACAATGAAATAAAAAATGAGTTAATTCATGAATAAATAAATGAATTAATAAACATATGTTCTCATGAAATGATAAAAGGAATGGATGGATGAAATACAAATGCGTGTATGATTTTCTGAACAAATTAATGAATGCATTAGTGGATGTATGAATGGATGAATGGATGGATTGATTGATGGAATAGAATTAATCAATATAGTAAACCCTGAATTCATAAGAGACTAAAGGAATGAATAAATTCATGAGTGAATAAATGAATGAATTATCAAATGAATGAATGAATTATTCAACAATTTCATTCATTTTTATTGAATGAATCAATGGATAAATGATGCGTCGATGCGTTGATGAATGAATTAATGAATGAATGAATTTTTAAATTAATGAAATCATTCATTGGATTCAATGAATGAATGGATGATTCAAAATCAATGAATGAAAAGCAAAACACTAAATCAATTCATGAATTGTAAAGAGATGGATGTAAAAATGGAAATGAATGTCGACATGGATCTGGTAGGACATGCAAATAGAAATTGAAATTTACTTGGACATGGATGTGAATATAGATGTGGACATGGAGGTGGATATGGGTGTTTTAACACCATGGATATGGAGATGTAAGTCAGCATGTGTGTAGAAATGCATGTGGACATGGATATGGGTGTATACAGAGGGGAACTCCAGCAAGACACACAGCATTTAGATCCCAGGCTCATAGAGCGCTGCCAAATACACTAGGTCAAAAAAGGGAGAGTCGAATACAGTTTGACCGTCCAGACAGAATCAGCTCTAGAAAGCAGAGCTGAAGTTAGTCACTAACTTTGGGATCTCACGCCTAGACACGACTCCCGGCCAAGAGATGGGTAACGTCAAGAACCAAAGCTCAAGCTTGATAGCTCGAGTCTTACAAGTATTCTGGCCACCAGAGAGAGTTAGTCAATCCTTCAAGTAGTCAGGGGCGTCCTCCTGCCCAGGGTGGCAGACTGATGCCAGGCTTACTTGGTCTAAGGCGTTGTCTTGTAGAGATGGACTGCAGGTCCTGGTTATTAGAGATACTACTGGAGTTTCGTACTGAGTTGTTGAACTTGTTGGAGAGTTTTGACTCACAGAGTCCAATCTGCTTTTATAGTGGGATCTTGGCAAGTTGACCATCTCTTTTGTGCCTAGTGGAAACTTTGTGCTGCAAGGTCGTAGCTTCCTCCACAAGTAATCTTCCCACTCAAAAGCACGCACCTTCCACCTTAAGGAAGCTTCTTAAAGGCTAACAACTTGGCAGTGGTCCTAGATGCTGAGTCGCAAATGTTGCCACTGACGTAGGGCGGTCCCCACTCTTGGCTACACATGTAGTTGTTGAGTCATGCATGTAGTAGGTGATGCAGTTGCTGAGTTGTGCATGTGGTAGTTGATGAAATGATTAGTTGTGAATGCACCACCTGATGCAGNGAAACTTTGTGCTGCAAGGTCGTAGCTTCCTCCACAAGTAATCTTCCCACTCAAAGGCACGCACCTTCCACCTTAAGGAAGCTTCTTAAAGGCTAACAACTTGGCAGTGGTCCTAGATGCTGAGTCGCAAATGTTGCCACTGACGTAGGGCGGTCCCCACTCTTGGCTACACATGTACTTGTTGAGTCATGCATGTAGTAGGTGATGCAGTTGCTGAGTTGTGCATGTGGTAGTTGATGAAATGATTAGTTGTGAATGCACCACCTGATGCAGAGTGGTTCTTGCTTGAGAGCTTTTCTTGCATATGCTAATGCAAGCTGTCCCCACAGTCTCGTCAGGTGTAGTCCCATCCTGATTGATCAGGGCCAAGAACCCAACAATGCTTGTTTACACTACGCAATTGCAAACCAAGTTGGGCAAGCAGGCATGCACAACCCTGTTCTGCATGCAACACACAAATCCAGGCTCCTTTCCCTCTTTGGAGCTGGATGCCAGAATTAAATCTAGCCTGTACATCAGAAATCCCCGACTAGGCCGCACACGAGTATTTGCGGATAGAATATGTAACTTTGCATACACACACCCGATTCTCGATATGACTGTGCCATGTCATTGCAATTGCTTAGTGCAATTATTGCTCACTCCAACACTCTCTCATAATAGGTGTGCTGATGAATGCAAATAATTTTTTTTAATAAAGAAATGAGTAATTGGTGGAGGTTTTTGTTGCCCGAAAAAAGGTTCCTTATTTGAAGAGACTTCTGAGTTGGTTTTGGGTTGTGTCTAGCTGCTCAAAATGTTTTTAGAAAATACATGGCTTAAATGGGTCAAGTATCACCTTGGAAAAGCTTGTTATGAGCTTTCTTGGGTTTTGTCAAGGCTGTTGTCTAGTCGGAGAAAGTTGGGTGGAGCAGGAAAATTGTATTCGGTTAGGCGAGGTTCACCTGCCCACCCATGACATAGGTTGCTTTATGCAAAAGCATCCTCCTACAGCCAAAGCCATCGTATCTCTTATACACGCACTTGGGTATGCAGTGGAAGGCTAAAGAAGCTTCCTCTAACGTGATGCTCACGAGGCGGAGCCGCTACTTGGGACTGCTCGCTTGGACCACCAACATGCTACAACCACCCATGGCCAACGAGTACAAGAGCCCATCGCCAGTCTTCGTTTTCTCATATTGTAGGCTTGTGCTCCCTCTGTCGCTCCGTTCACCTGGTTGAATGACTCCACATGGTAAAAAGTGAAACGAGAGCTGCTATGGCAAGGATTATAGCACATCCATGCTACTACTGGTTGTTTCCTCTCCATCTACTGCCACTACTTCTTTGTTTCACAAGCTGTTGATGAAGGAGGATCCACGGCGGCAAGAATTTAAACTGTCCTTACAATGTTTTTTTGGGGGGGGGAGCGGAAACCCAAAGATAAAGTTGTGACCATTGCCAAAACCAGATGTTGCGTTTTAAAAGCATTGCTTTTAACCACCAGGCAGCTTGTAGGAGACATGGGACGTCTCACAGTTTTTTTTGCTACTAATCTCCTGCTGCTGCTGGTTGTTGCTTCCATCTTCAAGAATGCAATGCACACAAGATGGCTTAATAGCTCCAATCTACATGACGGATGGGCTAAGCCATGTAGCTTGTCATCGCGACGAGCTGCGCCAAGGTCGTTCCAAGACGGAAGACTCCTCGCCTTTACTTTAACAGCTAGTATGATTGCTTTCGCTCCTGTTGTGAGATCAATTGCTGCTGCGCACGTTGTTGTTGTAGGGTTATTTGCATTTGTGAGGGGCAAACTTGCCCCACCACAAACTGATTTCCAGTGGAAACACCAGGATGTGGTCCTCGTCTGCTTCAGAGGTCCAAATGTAACCTGAATTTTCTTTGACAATTTTTCCTCCACGTACCACATTTGTAGCACAATTGCTCAATTTATACACGCTTCTTGTCGTGTTGCACTTACTGTGTCAATCTGCCGCCCTGACAGGATTTTTACATGGAGCTCAACCATTCCATTTGTGCACACCACCAAACACAAGGTGGGCTTACTGCCTCCACCTGCCGCTCCGGCAAGATTTTGAGATGGAGCTCAACTGTTCCATTTGTGCAAACCACCTGACATCTGGTGGGCTCGCTACCTCCACTTGCCACTATGGCAAGATTTTAAGATGGAGCTCACCGCGTTGCATTGCGGGCTGCTTACATGCTTAAACAACACCTTTGCTCTCCCTCCCGTCAACCATAGAATTTCCTTTGCCGTTGCTTTGACTATGGCCGATGCAGACATGCTCCTCTATTGATGTGCTTAGGGGTTTGCATTCACTTGGGTGGTCAAAAGAGGGTAGGGTTCTCCTCCGATGCGAAATGCATCCTTGTTGGTGTTGTCATGGTTACTTGTGAAGATGGAGAGGTCGATGTGCTCTCATGGAGGAGATCAAAGCCATTGCAGGTTTTTCCTTTGGCTTTACATTGCCTTTGGATCCACACCTGCTTACTGTTGTTAAGCAACTCCATAATGATGTGCGCGACCACAGTGTTGCACACCTTGACTCCGGTTGCCCCACTACGTCATGAAAATGTTGCACTTGTGATTATGCTACACTTCCTGGTGCCAATGCTACAACCAAATGGTGCTTTGGGATACCATCCCATTTTTTTCTGAGACACTCCCCTTTCTTTTTCTTCTTTTTCTTCCTCCGCTGCTTCCCTCTCTGCGTCATGGAATTGTGTTTTGCGGTTGTGAGAAGCAAATGTCAAACTGCTGACGAGCATCTTTGCCTTGGTGCACTCGTCAATGCTACGCTGATGGTGGTGGGCTGTCCTAGAGCTGCCACCATGGTGCTTTCTCTTGTACCGATGCTGTGTTGATAGAATTGCAGCTCGTGAGCTCATTCTTTGAGCTCCCACGTGCTCCTAGATCAATACACGAATACCTACTACATCACTTCCACTCTTGCAGGTCATATGCTGGCTTCTTCTTGGCCACCTGCTACGTCAGCCGTGCATGTTGGTACTGATTGGCTCTGTACAAGCTAATAAAGAGTCAGCTCGTCACGCGCTTTGAGGCTCATGTGAACCTTTGTCTGCTATTGAAGACACGTCCACCTCAGCTGTCTGCTGCATCATCAGCATTTAACTAATGGGTTGTCTTTCGCTGGATGGAGCATGAGAATCCCATTCAAGATGCGGAGGTGCTATCCGCTTTGTTTGTCACCTTGTGGATGTTTGGCTAGGCGTCCAACTCTGTGACCACTAGTGTTGAAGCTTTTCTCTCAAGTAGGCACTTTTGTCGCAACAGCTCCTCGCCGTTACAAGGCTGCTAATGGCAATCTGGTTCCTTGGTGACCACTCGACCCTCCATGAGCTCCTATAAGATGACTACTTGCCTGAGCTCTCCGGCAACCTGGGTTCTTGCCGATGGAATCCCTGCTTGCAACTCGCAAAGTAGTGCATGGAGTGATGCTGACCCTCGTGATATCATCATGTGGGTCTTTGCAAAGTACCATTGTTTTTTATCAGTTGTTGTTCATGGTGCTTGAAAGCATAGTGGCATCATTACATGCTTTCATTGTGGCAATGGTGCCATTGTGGATGCTTTAAGGGACACCAAAAGACTCTACATGCTTCCTTTATGAGCAGATTAAGCTGACTTTGTCTGTTGAGGCTAGAATAACTCTGGTATGTCTAGAGAAGAGATTAGCTCCGGGTAATGTGCAAATGGCTCATGTGACGCTGATGAAGCCTCACTTAGCTGCAAGGCCTCATTTTGTTGCTCGATCTGCATGACCTGACCTTCACGATTAGCTTCGTGATCTATTCTTTCATGCTTGAATGCTTGCTCATGAAATAGTCCATAATTCCATTACAAGATACATATCTTTATGCGGTTGCCACATCATGGAATCTGCAGGCCAATGGTGTTGCATATCAAGACACGTAACTAGCTCCTTATACCTATTGAAACATATGAAAAATGAATTCTTCATTCCGTTGATTGTGCTACCAGTTCAAGTATGTAATTCAAACACGTAGAATCTACTCCATCATGGACTAGTGTATGTGGGAAGTCTGGAATTTTATTTGACCTCATTTTCAGGGACGACATCTAATTCAGTCTTGTATGTACTATGTGGCTAGTTCATGTATACTTTTACAATTACTTGCTGTAATCAGTTACACAATTGAATGAATTGAAAGATCATACATGTACAACTCTTCATTTAGCTTGGAATAAGAAATTGGACACAAAGTAGTATTGTTTGTAAAAAACGATAGTATGTCGAATGATTTTGTGGAAATGCATCCTTCTATCAAGCATAAGTTCCATACCGAAAACAAAAAACCTCATACTATTTTCAATTTACCTGGAGTGTTTGGAAGAGCAATGCTTGTTCATCAAACATCATTATCATACCAATGAACAACGTAAAAACCGCACATTTAAAAGAAAAACACTTCATTCACGATTCAAATGACTCAAATGTCATGATATACTCAAAGATGATATCCTAGTGCAAATGATTACGCCCACGAGAATTCATCATATCCAGTTTAGAAGACAATAAAGAGGAATTCCATGATACATGTGTTCACCAATCCACCAGCTCATGGTGCATTTGTCAGTTGGTGGTGTGGAATTATGCATGTACCATGTGCACTTGAGATTTACCCACTCTACATGATCTTGGGCTTTGGTAACTGGGTGGAGGGTGATGACAGCCCATGGCCCTACTTCTCACTCATCACTCTTTCACAAAAACAACAGTAATGGAAGAGGAATGTTGGGGCTATAAAACACCATTTGTACCGGGCATGTTCCAAAGTACCAACCCCCTTCATTGTGTGTGTGTGTGTGTGTGTGTGTGTGTTTGTGTGTGTGTNAAAATGCATCTCTCCATGTGGTGAGAAAATCCTTGATTCTATGTTTAGAAAAATCACACCACTGCTATTCCATAACAAGACTTATAAATAGCTCCTCATACTAGTTTGAATTTCAACAGAAAATAATCCTTCATTGCAAGCTCATTGGGTAATTCAAACCGACAAGAGTTAGGATGTTATGAACTTGTGTATAACAGAGGTTTGCAATTTAGTTCAGCTTTGATACGTGGATGACATCTACTTCAGTGTTGAACTCTCTATGCATGTACTTTTCTTACAAGCTAAACGTTTCTTTCGTGGGTAGTCTCTTCTTTACGACACCATTTGTAAAACGGGAAATGTCTAACTCATGATTTTGTCCGTGTTGTGGGTGGTACATACCTCCTGGTGGTGTTTGAAAAAACAACCTTTGTGGCAAGACATACTTTACGTAGTGAGTTCCTCATCCTATCAAAAAAAGTTGCATTGTACAATTTTAACGGAAATGATATCTGCCAAGTGAATGTAGAGCATATTGCACATAGACGGAGTTTATGTCGCTAGTAATGAACACCAACCATCAGGCACTCAGGTGCCCTGCCAGAAGGCTAAAGCCCTGTGGAAGGTGTTCTCATTTGCTATCCTTGTAGAACAATGTCCTTTTCATTCATCTTGGCCCTTTGTGAATCAACATAGGAAAAGACTACATCTTTAGGCATCTCATTGCTTGTGATTTTCAAAGTTCACCACAAGAATATTGATCGGCTCCACACTTTGCATTCTTCATGAAGGATTTTGGATGGCCTCCAACCTTTACCTCCTTTCTCTTCTATCCTTGTGTAACGCGACACTTTGCTCTCTCCGAGTTTTGGCAGCCGCACGAAAAGTCCTCCTCGTTTTGCTCATCTCTATCTTGGCATAGCCCTCTTCACCCTTACTATGCCTTCTTTCCTCAACAAAGGAACCACCTACGGCCACCTTCAACTGTGCTGGAGGCACCAAGGAGAAAACTGTCCTGGTGGGCTACAAAGGCTTCACGAGGTCGATAGGTTATAAGGGTTCATAAATGTCCATGTTCATTTTGGGATTTTCCCTACATGTATGAACATGACGTTTCGACTTGTCGATGTTAAGACATCCCAATCAAGGTAAAACATGCCTTTTTGAACTAATTCTGTTACACTTGACCTACTCGATTCATTGGTCGGTCTAGCTCACATTAACATCTGTGCATGAACTCATCGTGTCGTTCACATTGACATGGCTGCTCAAATTTATGTCGTTGGTCACATTATCGTGGTTGCTCCGCACACCCGCGTCAATTCAAAACTACGACAGGGTTCGAAATAACTCGGTTGTTCAAATAAACTTTTGGTTTGTAATGAATGTGTTTGCTACATGAATTGTTGTCATTCTAAACAATGCAGGAAGTGGGACGTCATGAAACGACAAGAAACAACATTATGCTATGAGTTAACCTGTACGCCGATTGGCGGTGTGGTGGAAAAAAATCAGGAATGGACATTCGAAACAGTACGTCCTTGCTGAATCATGTGAAGTTCAGATCTACCAACATTATCACGAAACAGTATCAGTGCCAAACAGGGTGGTGCTACTGTTTCTCCAACTCTCTGCTTACCATAAGAAGAAAGAGGTCGTCCAAGGCTCCGAGCGATTGTCCACCGACCACATCTCAATGATGTCACCCCAAACGCTGACACAGTGACAGAGCGCGTTCTTCACAA
>SZWC01030147.1:13026-23439 GCA_023375785.1 Penium margaritaceum | reverse complement strand
CCCCCCAAAAACAACCAACCCTCCAAACTTTCACCCCACCAAATCCCTCCCGCACACAGCTTTAACGAATGTCTAGACCTCTCAGAAGATCTCTCATGCCTCTGCCTCCCACCATTGCCCCTACAAACTCACCCCGGCCGCATGTGCCATGGCTCGGAATTGCCCCAGAAGCGCATCGACTCGTGCGTCGAGCTCATAGTCAACAGCCACAGTGTTGTCGTCGCCCTCTCTCTGTCTCGCGTCGTACAACCACCGCTGCTCCGTCTCCGAGTCCAGCACGTGCACACCCGCTATGCTGTCGCCTGGCACCAGCCGCCGCAGCGCGTACGCGAACGCCTGCACCTCACCATAACGAAGAAAAACACGCCCACAAGGACGTACCATCACATCAAGGAAGAAGTGGCAACAGCTCTTTCGAATTGCCCAGCTCCAACATGACATGCCAATGACATGTCAATGTGTGCCGTGGATAACATGTTTGTCGACTCAACAGACCAGAGGCCTTGCATCATCTCCAACAAAAGCAAGCAAGCCATTGCGTCAGAGGAGGCACTGCGCTGCATGAGGTTCTTCCTCGGAGACTTCCGGCTCCAACAAAAGCCAAGTGCCAAGCTTCCAGTTCACCTCCTCCTCCTCCCTCATGACGTCTATGAATTGAAGCAAGACATCAACTGAAGCAAGACATGAACTGAAGCAAGACATGAACTGAAGCAAGACATGAACTGAAGCAAGCCATCAACTGAAGCAAGACATGAACTGAAGCAAGCCATCAACTGAAGCAAGACATGAACTGAAGCAAGACATGAACTGAAGCAAGACATGAACTGAAGCAAGCCATGAACTGAAGCAAGACATGAACTGAACATGGCAAAAATTCAAACCGTCAAATGCAGCACATGGCCAACAAAGCAGCCAAACCCCAACTCAGGGGAAGCGAGCGAGTCGTCCACCGCCACCAGCACCCTCGTGCGATTGTAGTCTCTTGCACGTATTGCAAAACGAATAAGAAACTACAGTCCTGCAAACCCCAACTCAGCCGAAGCGTGCGAGTCGTCCACCGCCACCGGCACCCTCGTGCGATTGTAGTCTCTTGCACGTATTGCAAAACGAATAAGAAATTACAATCTTACAAACCCCACCTCAGCGGAAGCGTGCGAGTCGTCCACCGCCACCAGCACCCTCGTGCGCCTCGCCTCAGCGCTCCGTCCGACCTCTGTCCTCGGAGTGGCCCCAGCCTCCCTCATGCTCGCACTAGCGGTGCAGGTTGTGCCGTTGGCCCCACCGTCTGTGCGCAAGCACGGCCGTCCGCTCCTGTCCTCCGTACGAACCGCAACGCCACTCGTCTGTGTGCTGGCGCGACTTGGACTATAGCTCACAGCTTCGTTGATGCTGGCAGACGACACGTCAGCATTGGATTTGCCTGCCCCCGTGGCAACAGTAGAAGCCCAGCCGGGGGGGAATGAGAAGGTGGCAGTGCCAGTGCTGGTGCAGGGAGCGGATACCATATGCTTGGGGAGAAGAGAGGGACGAATTGTGGCCGAGTGAGGGGGAGAAGTTGGGTTGAGTGTCGGGGAAGAAGCGACGGACGAGGAGGAGGTGCTGCTGTTTCTGGTGCTGTCAATGGTGGGTGCGCTGGTGCTCCTGCCGGCCTTGATGATGACGCCGTCGTTGCCGGCGTCCGTGGCCGCGGCCCAGCCGGGGGGGTGTGAGGAAGCGTCGCGGTCAATGGAGTCTGGGAAGGGATGTGCGGCAGAGTGGGAGGGGGAGAGACCGGGGGAAGCGAGAGAGGGCTGGGAGGAGACTCGCACGGGCACTGCGAAGCCAGGGAGGGGGTGATGGTGCTGATGCTGGTGCTGGTGCTGGTGCTTGTGAGGGTGAAGGTGGGGGCGGTCGGGTTGGTGGGAGTGGGAACAAGACTGAGGCTGTGGTTGAAGATGTGGTTGGAGGTGTGTCTGGTTGGACGAGGCCCACCCAGGCGGTTGTGAGAGGTTGGATTGGTGCGGAGGTGACGGAAGGATGGGCGATGGGGGCTGCGTGTGGTCCATAGACAACGAAACAAGGGGAGGAGACGTTTCGTCTGCGGTGGGAATGGATGCTTACTGCAACCTGTTACTGCGATGTTGCGCTGCCTTAGCAGTGCGAGTAGGAGTGGGAGTCGCAGTGCGACTCCACGGAGGGAGAAACGATTGCCACAGGGGCAATCGTAGCAGTAGCAGAGGCAGCAGCGATACGGAAGCTGCGGTGTAGGTGGCTCAGACCTCTCTTTAGCTGCAGACAGCGGACAGTAATTGGTAGGGATCCTTTTTCCAGCCCCTCCCTTACGAGTCGGAGGTGGGCGAGGCGGGAGTTGGGGGGGGGGGGGGGGGGGGGGGGGGGTGGGGGGGGGGGGGGGGAGGGGGGGACGAAGTGAATGAACCCACGACAAGATGGGTGGCTCGTAGGCAGGATGAATATGCCACGGGCGGACTTCGAAGAGTGATGCCAGAATATAGCCTCATGGTCCTCCAAACAGTTGAGCAGTGAAGAGAGATTTCCGGGTAGATCATCACGTTAGCGATTTGATACAAGAAGCCATTCCCGAGAGCTCGATTCCATCGAGCTCTCGGGAGCATGATACAGATATGCTCCTTACCTTTGCCTTCCAAAACTTCCCCTATGATAGACATTTTTTCACTCTCTCACCGCAACTGCAACAAAACATCTCAGACTGATGGATACATTGCTCCCAAGCCTTCTTCAATACAAAACCTACAATCCTGCCCCCACTGATGTGCCACGACGATCTCATGGCAGAGCCCCTTGCCCTCAATCGATGGATACGTCGCCCATCACGAAAACCCCTCAGACTCCAACATGTATGTACCTCTACACCTCACCATACTGTCCGCAAGCGTACAAATGCAGAACTTGCCTCCTTTAGCTATAACCTAGCCCAAACTCGCCTCCTCAACAATATCTTTCGTCGCCTCCCTCTGGAATGGAAGCTGGTCTTATCCACACCACCCTCCTCCACCAACCTAAGCCACCTCTCTGATTTCTTCATCTTCAGAGGGACATCCCAATACCCCCCATCGGAACTCTATTCCCCAATAGAAGTTCACCCGAAATTTTTCCGCTGCCGGGTTTTTTCAGTGGACACTATTACCCACCGCCTTTCACCCCACCCACGACTGTTGAGTGTTCACCTACCCATCACCGCGGCGGTACCCACAATTGTCAAGGACAACACCTATATCACTCATGGAGGCTCCCCTCTCTTTCCAACCCACCATTTTTCTGCCATCTGCCAACCTCCCCCATCTGCCCGCAACCTCTTAAACACCTTCCTTGGCTCCAATACCCTTGTTCACCCGATATCAAAGTGGTCCCAGACCCTCTCTGACCCCCCAAACTGACAAGATATCTTGTCCATATTCCATAACAAAATCCTACATCCAAAGGCTAGAGACATTCTAATACGAATCCTCTTACGCTCCATTCAAGTATGGAGGCGCTACCACTTCCTTCCTAATTCCGGAAACTGTCCCCGTTGAAATCAGGAAGAAACAATCCTTCACTACTTCTTTGATTGTCCTCGCATTGCTAGAGGTACGCTTCTTCTTAAATGGATTGCCCAACATTACTTTTCTTGGGAGTTGCCCACCAGCCAAGAGATCCTTTTCTTCTCACCTAAGTCCAATCACAAGCGTACTTTGTGGGCACTTTTTCTACGGACGTATTTGCAACAAATATGGCTCCATCGCTATGAGGCCATTTCACAGTCAAATGTTCCCCTTCGTCCATACCTCCACTCCCTTTCGGACAACATCCCACTCCAAGCCTCGGTGTTCCTCCGCATCCAACATCCCCAACACCAACCAAAGATCTTCTCCTCGCTAAAAGCTTCTAAATACTTACTTGGGACTCGGGCTCTACCTCCTCTCTCTCTCGCGGAATGTTTTCAATAAAATCCTCAATCTAGCATCATGAGGTAGGGTCTTCCTTCAGTGGGTCCTCCAGCACTACCTCTCCTCAAGTCGTAGAAAGTGTTACGACACTTTTAATAGGGGTGGTTTTAGTGGGTGCGACTCCCACATAACCCTCGAGAGCCTCTCTCTTGGTACCTCCCCAGGCATGGTTTTCACCCCACGTGGAACGAAGGCTTTTCTGTAAAGTTCCCACCGAAAGGTGGAGGTGTAGGTTTCCACCTCTATGGCATATGCCCAACAACAAGAAAAATCCATCAAGCTCTGGGTCGGATGATCTGTAGAACTGCACACTGCCATCATCTTTCCTTTCCAAATACAGAATGATGTAGTGTTTCAGGGTCAACGACAGGAAGGTGTGCCGCATGATGGCCTAGACGGATGACCACTTAGCGGGAGGCCATCTTGGTGGATGGCCCAGACGGATGCAAGCCGTCGAGGTGGGGCTCCAAAGATAGACAGACTTCATTTGTAGTTCAGACTATATCCAAAAGTTTTACTGGTTTGTCTACCGCATGCACGAATGTGCTCAAGCGATTTATAAGACTAAAAATGTAGCAAACGGACAAGAATCTTAGCCCACTGGGCCACAACCGCAGTGTTTGAGGGCCTCCGACCCTCAAGTTATCCCATTTGTTGCACCATAGGTCATGACATGTTCAAGCCACGTGGCACATTGGCGCTACATTCCTCCCACATACGAATGGACCCGCCCTCGGTGCCCACAATGGGTGCTGAACCCAGACGCTCATATGCCAAATGTAGTATTTGGACGGGAAGCTTGGCCCACTAGGCAAGATTTGTGGTACTTCACAGCCTCCGACCCTCAAGTCATCCCATCTGTTGCCCCCAAGGCACGACCTGTTCAAACCACATGGCACACTGGCACAACAATTTGGTCCTTCATGTTTTTGCACCTATCGGTACAATCTAAACTAGTTATACAAACAATTCAGTCTGAGTTCAAACATTGAGTTCACGCCCGTTGCATGTGTCACTTCGTCCCCTTGCGTATACCTAGCATGTACACCGACAAGATGTAATGGCTCGAAGACCATGCCAAGCCGGGCGACATAGCATCTATCAATTTCAAATGTTTGAATTCTAGACTGAATACTTGAGAAAACCCTCCTTCCATCAGATGTGCACTATGTACTGCTCTTTTTTAATGCACGATCTATACTTGTCATGATGTCAAAAACGTACACTAATTAGTCGTAGTTTGAGCGCTTCAGTGCATTGACTCGATTTGTATGGACTACTGAGCCGATTCTTCAAGTTGCCCCCTAACCACGATGTGGACGTGGTTACAGACTTCCTATGCATTCAATATCAAGCTCGTACCATGAGCCTACCCGCTCAAGATGTGCAACAAATTGTGGACATCTCTGTACTCCGACCTCTGTTCACCCAACGGCCCAAGAATCTTTGCCTCAAGTTTGAAGCTGGTTTTTTAAGACCGCATGAAAAATCCACACGATAGGCACGTGGAGCGGAATCATCCACTCTGTCTTGCACATTATGAGTTGAAGAAGCAAGAGAAGCAGAAGATCCTCTCATAGGGGTAGCACAAATTGCAACAATATTTGACATAGTGCGAGCGAACAAATCTAGAACAGTAGCTGGATTGTCCATGGCGGCAATGACCACTGCTACAACACTTGATGTCAAATTATTTGATAAAGTTGGAACGACAACAGATATGTCCTCGGCTGCAGTAGACACTCGCAAATTTTCATAGCAAAGCAGCTGACAAGGCTGGAACGGCAATAGACTTTTCTTGGGGGTTAATGGACACTATTGTATCGTTTGACAACAAACTAGCTGACAAAGCTGGAACATCAACAGATTTTTCTGTAAAGGCAATGTGCACTACTATAACTTCTTACACCAATCTGGCTGACGAAGCTAAAACAACACGAGAGTTGTCTATGGAGGCAGTAGATGTTGGTGCATCATTTAACGACAAACCAGCCGATGAAACTACAAGAGCAAACGATTTTTCAACAACTAAGGAAACTACTACAATCGCTCGCAACAAACCAACAAACAAATTTGGAACAAAATAGCATGAAGCTCTTTCCAATTTGACTGCCACTATGCTACTAGTTGACAAATTTAGAATACAAGAGTGAAACTCTTTTTGCATCAACTACAACCATGCCGCTAGCCGACGATGCTATACCGGTTTTGGTGTAAGCTCTTTCTATATCAACTGCATCTATGCCGCCAGCAAAGGAAGTTGGAATGAGAATAACACTTTCCACGGTGGCATGGGACAATGCTGAAGATTGTACTCCTTGCCAATTGATGAAGCTGGAAGAAAAGAACACCGAGCCCCTTGTGCAAAAGCTCCATCATCTCCAACGGTAGCTGGAAGAGTTAGACCAGGTTAGGGTGCGAATTCCTCCATGCCGACTACAATGATTCCATCATCTACAACACCGGCCGACACAGTTGGAAAATCAACTAAACTTACCGTTGATGCAGTAGGCATCACAATAGCACATTCTTTTAGACCAGCTGACAAAGCTTTTAACAGCGCAATCATTCCACACATTCACACGCAAGTCACCAGCATGCTCGTTGACATGGCAAGCAAAGCTTCTAGGCTGCACGGCTCCCATACAGTGACAAGATGTCGTCAATGTTTTCATGTCATGGAGAAGGCACTCAACACTCCACCTAGGCTCGTTAAGGCCGGCGACATTGCTCACCACTTATTGTGGAGCTAGAAAATTCTCCACAGAGCACGTGCCTTTAAAATCATTATTATGTTTGAAGGTCAATGTTACATCCAAGGAGCCGCTATCATTCATCACAAGTTTTACAAGCTCAATGAGAAGACCGTACAAAACCACCACCTCTTTGTGGAGTCTATATTAGGAGGGGCCGATACAATAGAATCTCCACTGTCAGATCCCTCTTCAAACAGTAAACCATAAGCTGTCGTTGCCGTTGAAGCCGTGCCCACTGCCATGCAATGTGCCTCGGAGGCACCGAACTTACGGTACCATCATCAATCTGGTCTTCGACCATTGTCACAACGCTTGTTGTAGCACTGTGTTTTTACAACGACACCAAAGAACACCTTCTCCGTTTCACACCCGGACATGGAGTAAGGGTATCCACGGTTAGAAACTCGTATGAAGGCTTTGTTGCACTTCTACCGAGCGATGCCACAATAGTTGACAACTCCACTCTTGTCATGCTCACGGGCACAAGCGGTGCTACTTGCCTCATTGGTGCCTCTTTCGGGAACATTGCAAGTGAAGGAAAGAACAAGGGAAATTTTGCCTTGCTTGGAACATCCATAAAGGCAAGACTCCAGTTATCTTTAACATCAAATTCCACATTGGCAAAATCTGACAGTAGAAAATCGTCTATCCGTGCCTCCGAATGTGTTCCTTGTGTCGCAACAGCCAATAGAGGATTTTTGTCGACAGGGAAAAACATCTTTAGCTATGAAATCACTCAGCTTCTCATCAGAGGACAATGTGCACTCCATCTCCATAAGGCTTCTATAAGAGATCATTATCTGTACGACTTTAGGAACCACGGAAAGGGAGACAAGCCCAAGGCCACACTTCTGAGTGATGGTAATGTAATGCCAATCCGTGGCTTTTGATAGTTTGGCTTGGAGGCCTCCCTGGACCCTCCAGGTGCTCCTCGAGTCAAAGTGGGAGCCCCCATAGTTAGGTTACTAACTAATTCAACCTGCATCCTGCAATGAATGGCCAAAAAGTCTGCCCTAGATAGTTTTTCCAATAGCATGGCAATGTTTCAGCAACTTTACTACTGTTTGGGCCGTTTCTGACAACATCTCCCACCATCGAGCCTCGAAAAGGACTGGTTTTTGCAACTGACACGGTTGCCGATATTCCAACCAACGGGGCAGTTTGAGCATACCTCCTAATCTGGACTGGACATGATATTGTGGTTGTGAGCAACCTATAGCAAGCAATGATTCAGGGGATCGATGGCCTTGCTCATCCGCTCGCTTGCTTGCGATTGGTTGACCGATTGCTCGGGCGCCGATTGGTCGCTCGAGCGACCTTTAGAAGCACCCATGGAATTTCCTCCAAAACTGCAAACCTTGTAGAACTCTACAAATTCTACAAGGGTCACATTATCCGCGGATACTTGTGAGAGAGGGGAGGGGGAGCGAGCCGAGTCTCCCTCACTTAGTTGAGCAACAAAAAATTTGATGTGAGGAGCAAACGTGTTCGTGCCCGCATTTGCTTTTGACACGAATTGGCCGCGAAGGGGAAAAAATGCCTTCTATTCCTTAGGAAATTTCACCATATGCCCCCAGCCCAAATCATTTCGCCGGCTCACCATCAGCGCAATCTCAATGTTCCACTGACAACGCCATTTATGCAACGACCTTTGCACACTGCCATCATCTACATAAAGAACTACATAATGGGTCTTCAAGTCAAGGATACTACCAGATTTCCGCAAGGACCTTCTTGAACACCGGCCATCATCAAGTGAGGAGGGGTGTTGTGATTTTTCTAGTTTTGATGGCCGGATTTGGCTGAAATGCATTTTTTGGTGTGTTTTATCTACTTTGGAGGGACCAAAAAACTATCTCCTAAAATGGAGGGAGGCGAGGCTCAATTCTTTGTCTTCACAACATTTGAGATGCCCTTAGTGGTCCTTTCAGGCTATGACCCTTCACCTTCCAACTAAAGGATGGCTGGTCAACCAAGTGCTACAACCCCCTACAACCTCCTGGTGACCTTTGAAATGCTAGAGACCCTTCATCTTCCAGGTGACTCCTTAGCTTGCTTGGGTGGTTATGTAACCACCCAGGTGTTTATGCAACTCACTGTAACCTCCAAGGCAAGAACCTCCAAGGAGGCCCTCCCAAGATCACATACATGGACTCATATCACTCAAGCTTCTATGTCTTGACATGCCTTTACACATTAGCTTATGCCTGCACATTTCCTTTTATGCCTCAGATTCTACCTCTACAAGCCTCAACATCTGACGCTATGAACTTATGCCTTATGACACACCTCCAACAAAGGCCTATGCCTTCTTTAGTACAAGCTAGTGGCTCTACAAGCACTGAGTTCCAAAGCTGGTTTTCTAGACTTAGTTTGGAGACATCCAAGCGGGCGCCTTGTGGGTCCACAGTTCTACAATTGCTGCTATATCTCTCTAGCTAGTTCAGGGAACTTGTCAAGCAATTCTCTACATAATCTACAATTATCTACTAATGTATTAAAGTCCAACGTCCACGCCTTGCCTCTCAAATTTCAATACAAATTCACCCATCCAAATTCCGAAAATCTTAACATACAAGACAAAGGAGGGAAAGAAATTTGTGACGTCACAAGCACGTAAAAAAGCAGACGGCCGGTATGCGAGGATGACGGTCAAGTTCACACTCCTTGCGACTTCAATTCTTGCTCAGTCTCGATAGACTAGAAACAACTTAGAACCCCATCCAAATGAGAGTAGTATACAAGGTGTAGCTTGAAATACCATCACATGATGGTATGCCAACATCCTAAGTTGGCCCTATTACATTGAACATATCTTCAGCTTGCCTCCACTATGAGGATTATTTCATGGTTTCACCCATTCTACATTTCTACGTTACATCATAGACTTATTGTATATGCCTTACCGACCGACGATGTTTTGTTGTTAGTGATCATCCAATATGCATGAATGCCCACTCAATGGTGTTGAGTGATGGTGACCAGGGGTGTCCCAAGCTAGAAATTGTGGTAGACAAAATGTGGAAAGAAACTAGCTCATGTTCTGATTTGCATGCCACACCCCAGGACGGAACGTGGACATCCTTTCACAATGTTACCGGACATCCATAAATCCTTGAATCTAGCAGAATGACAAATAGCATCTTAACAAGTTGTAGCAATCTGCAAGTGCGCATGTACATACAACTAGGTAGACATGGAGATAATGATGTAGCTCAGGGCATGGATTTGATTATGAATATGGGTTTCTACGAGGATATGGGCATGGATATGGATATGGATATGGATATGGATATGGATATGGATATGGATATGGATATGGATATGGATATGGATATGGATATGGGTATGTGTATGTGTATGTGTATGGATTTGGATATGGATATGGATATGGATATGGATATGGATATGGATATGGATATGGATATGGATATGGATATGGATATGGATGTGGACATGACTTGGATATGGATGTGGATTTGGATATGGATACGGGTATGGATATGGATATAGATATGAATATGGTTATGGATAAAGGTACAAACATGGATATGGATATGGATATGGATATGGATATGGATATGGATATAGATATGAATATGGATATGGACATAGATATGAATATGGATATGGATGAAATATGAATATGGATATGGATATGGATATGCATATGGATATGGATATGGATATGGATATGGATATGGGTATGG
>SZWC01030144.1:1146-15751 GCA_023375785.1 Penium margaritaceum | reverse complement strand
CCCTCCCTCTCTCTCTCTCTCTCTCTCTCTCTCTCTCTCTCTCTCTCTCTCTTGTCCACTGTTTCCTCGGCTTCTTGCCCTCTGTCCCGATGGCTCCCTGTCCTTCCGACATTTCTGCATCCCCTCCCCCACATCCTCCTCTTGACTCGTACTCTATCCCCAGCGCTTCTGTTCTCTTTCTTTACCAGTCATGTCAAAGAGTCCTTGATGACCATTCCATCGCTTACGTCGCTTTGCCTCCTTCCGTCCTCGCCGTCGTCTCTGAATCCCTCACTGTCCTCCGTGCTCTTCATCCGCACCTTGCTCACGCTCTCTCCCTGTGCCTTGCCTCTTCCCTTGCATTTCTTCCTCCCCATCGTAGCCCTTCTCCTCCTTCCCCTCTTGCTCCTCCTCCTCCTCCCCCTCCTTCTCCTCCCCCTCCTTCTCCTCCCCCTCCTTCTCCTCCCCCTCCTTCTCCTCCCCCTCCTTCTCCTCCCCCTCCTTCTCCTCCCCCTCCTTCTCCTCCCCCTCCTTCTCCTCCCCCTCCTTCTCCTCCCCCTCCTTCTCCTCCCCCTCCTTCTCCTCCCCCTCCTTCTCCTCCCCCTCCTTCTCCTCCCCCTCCTTCTCCTCCCCCTCCTTCTCCTCCCCCTCCTTCTCCTCCCCCTCCTTCTCCTCCCCCTCCTTCTCCTCCCCCTCCTTCTCCTCCCCCTCCTTCTCCTCCCCCTCCTTCTCCTCCCCCTCCTTCTCCTCCCCCTCCTTCTCCTCCCCCTCCTTCTCCTCCCCCTCCTTCTCCTCCCCCTCCTTCTCCTCCCCCTCCTTCTCCTCCCCCTCCTTCTCCTCCCCCTCCTTCTCCTCCCCCTCCTTCTCCTCCCCCTCCTTCTCCTCCCCCTCCTTCTCCTCCCCCTCCTTCTCCTCCCCCTCCTTCTCCTCCCCCTCCTTCTCCTCCCCCTCCTTCTCCTCCCCCTCCTTCTCCTCCCCCTCCTTCTCCTCCCCCTCCTTCTCCTCCCCCTCCTTCTCCTCCCCCTCCTTCTCCTCCCCCTCCTTCTCCTCCCCCTCCTTCTCCTCCCCCTCCTTCTCCTCCCCCTCCTTCTCCTCCCCCTCCTTCTCCTCCCCCTCCTCCTCCTCCTCCTTCTCACCTGCCACCTCCTCCTCCGCCTCCCACCCTTCTCTCTTCCCTGTCTGTATTGCCACATGTCATGTGCCCACGCACATGGCATGTGGCCTGGTTTACCTCTCTGTCTTTGTCTCCCTTGCCACTTCTTGCAGGGCTTGCTCTCGACTATAGCGGTCATCGCCAAGCTCTACCGCTACTTGCGTGGCAGCCATGGCGACTCTGGTGTCACACCCTCGGCAAGGCCACCCATCTTGAGGACATGGGCTCGGCTTTGTCACCCCTCTCACTATCGCAGGCAGGTGTTGGATAGCGATTTGCTACCATCCCGTCCAGTTCTGTGCTACACTCCAAACTTCCCGCCTGTTTCTTGTGCTGTGATGTTAAACTACTAAGTTGAAAGTAGCAAACTGGTGATGCCGGTTGAATTTTAGACTCATGCTGTCATGTTAAAGTAGTTAGTGTCGTCCCGTGTAATGTTATAAACTAATGGGGAGGTCATTTGATGACCTTGCCCCTAGTATGTGTTTTCCCCAAAGCTTAGGACCGTTGTGGTCAACGGTTACAAGCTGTTTGGGTGATGCGTGCGCGCGCTAGTCCAGCAAGGATGATGGCTCGGACTATTTGTATGCTCCGTCTGTTATACAACGTTACTTCTTGATCTTAACTATTCTCATTCTCAACAGGAGCGTCATTGCAATCAATTAACAGGGCATCCCTGTGAAAACAGTCCAGGTCCACACAACACTTCACATATCGTTCGGACATGATCTCTTTCAAGGGGTTGTTGCCAAGGTGGTATCCCCGGTCTTTTTGCTTTTCTCCAGGTGTTTGTGCAGTCCGAGGCATGGCCCTTTTAGGATCCTGGCTGCCACCAATTCATAGAACATCATGATGCTCTTCTATTTGAGATTGCAATTACATGTGATCTTGGTTGCCTCTCTCCCGTCTCACTCTTGTTCCGCTCTCTCTTCAGTGGGATATGTTCAGTTGCCTCCTTAGAGTATTAGTGGGTGTCTGACAGCGTCCTCCCATCCAGGGTGTCTCCAAAGTCTTAAACTGCAACACCTACTCACTCTGATTTGTCACCTGTGTGGTCGGAGTCATCGTCGTCCTATGTTTGGCTTTGTCCTCATCCCCTTCTGCATCTCCTACTATTCAGTCTCCATTTGTTTTCTTTCCTTCATCTCCATTAACCACATCCCCTCTCATTTCTATGTAGAAACCTTGTGCACTTTAACAAGTAGTCCTTGCTCATGTGTCACCTCGTGTGTATTGTGAGAGTCTTTTTGCTCTTCCCACACAATCTCGGAATAGCACCTCCACCATCCCACACCAATTCTAGGCCCACTCCTTGGCTCAGTCTTGATCCTCAACTTGGCATGCAACTGAGTCTCATTTTCATTCCTTACCCTGGTCATTGGCTCTCACATCTTAGCCACTCTGACTGTCCCACTAGTATGGATGCCCTTGTTCAGGCCGCAAGGAGTTGTCCAACTTGGCATAGCCCTTAGCCATGTCCATGTAGCCATTTGCGCAGATGTGTCACCCATGAGAAGCTGTGTGCTGGGAACGTTTCCGTGTCGAGGTGCTTCACAGAGTTTCATTCATTGCCGTCACCAAGCCATTGGTACCTAAGCCAAATGCAGAATGTCAGGCATGCAAGGCAGGAAACATATTGAGGAGGTTGCCATGCGCAAAGAGCTGAAGGCACTCAACAACCACACAGATTATAACTTGGTCAGTCTTCCACATGGACGCATGACACAATGGATGTTATGACAGTAAAAGAAGCAGGACGACTCCATCAATAGGTTCTAGGCACGCCACACAACAAGGGGATTCCTTCAAGTGCCTGGAGTTGATTTTGATGAACCCTTTACACCTCCCAGATACTACTTGCCAGGTCCCATACTATTCAGCCTTATGGCTCATCATGCTTGGGAGCTAGAGCAGATGATGGTGAACAACACCTTTTTCATGTGGCAGGTTGTTCAACGAGATCTACATGGGGACCATGTAGATCTTACTGAAACCATAAGATCCTCTCTACCTTGAAAAGGAGAGGACATCGACGTTGTATCGTGTATCCCACCCACTTGATCAGTACATCATCATCATCGCTTCTTTCCATCCTTGTCCACGTTGACAACTTCCTATTACATCTCCTTGTCCTAAGGTACTGTAAGCTGTTGCACTAGACAGGTGATGGCAGCTGGAGAAGCATGCAAGGTACACTATGCAAGGGTGGCAAGAACGCCATAGGTTTGCTGTAGAAGCTTTTAGTAACAACACAAGTAACTGTGCACCGAGGTCTTAGAGGTCGGGAAGCAGGCGAGCGAGCAGCGAGCTCACTATCGCTCGCTATCTTGGTGTATGGTGGATTAAAACCACCATCCAACAGATTCAAGCAAACCTGTCACATATGTCACCAGTCAAAGAACCAGCAGAAACTAGGTTTGGGATAACTCCCAGCCACCTACTAGAAAGTTCGCAACAACAGTTCACACATTTATGGTGAGCACCTATGTATGAAGCACAAGGATACCACTATGATGGTGAAGTCCTCTGACCCTTGTCAAGAGGATGTCTCGTCATGTAGTAGTGTCAAGACAATGGAGTGACCAGCGGCAGCGTCTCCCTCTAGTCAGTCACCTGAATACAGACACCCGCCGCCACAAAGCTTACATCACAAGTGACTCAAGACTGTACACATTTACAGACGCAAAAGATCACCCTGGAACATCTCGAGTGCACAGCAGGCCAATGGCGTGAAGTGTTGCCTTGAAGGCATTACTGCTCAGTGGCTTCGTGAGGAAGTCAGNAAAATGATGTTCCACTTTGATGTGTTTGGTGCGAGTGTGATGCATGTCATCGTGCTTAGCAATAGCCTTTATGCTTTGATTGTCATAACACAATGTGATGTACCCGATGGAGATACGTAGCTGTTGCAGTAAATAAACACTCTCACATGTGCCTACACCAAGAGTGACATTCTCAGCTTTGCTAGAGCTGTGTGCCACATAATCCTGCTTACTACTTTTCCACGAGATTGCTGTCCCCCCAACAAGGAAGATGTAACCAGTGCAACTGCAAGCATGTGCGTCGTGAGCCCAGCACAAACTAGAGAGAAGCACCCACATTAAGAAGTACTACCAGGCTCGTATCTCCCAGGCTCCACAGTTGAAATTCTTGGACTCCTCCCCTTGCGGGTTCTCACACTTTCTACCCTCAACACGTTGTAACATTATCCAGCTTTAGCTATGCCCATGCCACAGGGACAGGCACTCTCCCCCCCAGACACATGCATCGAGCCAGAACACACCAGAAAAATCACAACACCCTTCACTCGAAATCACTCCACTATCCACCCTGCTTTATCCATTTTTTCTGCCTACTCCTCCCCTCATACCTCAATAAGTCAAAACGCAAGATAAAAGTGTACCTACCCACAGGCTCAAGAAAACTAGTTTGACTCCTTGCTACCCTCAGCACCTCTCCTCTGACTGTACCCAGACCCTCTCCCAATCCCTCGCACACCAGACTTGCACAACAGGCTCTTCCCGCTCCGACAACAGACACTGCACAACCACCCCTTTCTCCCCCTTCCCCCTTAAAGTCACACAAAACACAGGATGAAATAAATACCGTGCCCAATACCCCTACCCGCTCCCTTAAGAATGCACCACTCCCTTTCCTCCCTAACCCCATCCTATCAGCCACAACAGACACGTGGCAATCGTACAGTACCTACACCACCTAAGCCATCTCCCCTGCCACCAAATCTGAATTACCTAGTACCTGTCAAAGCGCCAAACACCCCCGTGCATAACACACAAGGCGCCCTCAAGAGAAAAAGAACTTTCCAACCGAAACACCCCTCACTCCATGCATTGCAAATCAGAACCCGCAAAAAAAAATGTATCCCTCCAGACCCCAAACAGCCCGCCCCCAAGACACGCAAAATAAAACACCCATACGCACCAAAACACACCCAACCGCCCCACCATCCTAAACCTAGAGCAGATACCTTATCCTTCCTCACCTTAAACATCAATGGCCTCAACCGAGCAGACAAGCTCCCACACCTCAAACAATTTCTACAAACACACAACCCTACGGTCTTCTGCCTAATTGATACACACCTCACTACACAAGCTCCACCTCACCTTGAATCCCAACTCAACTGGAAAGTAGTTAATTTTCCCTCCGAATCCAGCCACACTGGTGGAATGCTATTCCTCTACAACCCACATCATCTGGAGCTAATCACATCTGAAACCACTCAAAATGGTCGCATTGGCCAATGCACGTTCAGCTATAAATCAAACACCATCACTATCACTGGAATCTATGCACCCCCAAATGTAAGACAACGCAAGACCTTCTGGGATACCCTAAACCTATTTCTCCAAGAAAACCCTACACACTTTCTAACTGGAGATTTCAAATCTACCCTCCAACGAATTGACAGATCCCCACCGTCCTTGTCCACAGATCGGCATCACCTCCAAGACCTCCTCGAAAAACACAACCTTGCAGACTCCTTCCGCACATTACATCTCACCACCGCTGAGTTCACCCACCGATCCCCAAGCCACGACACCGCATCACGTCTCGAGCACTTTTACCACTCCCCTACACCTTGCCTCCTGCTACAACATGCAAAACATAGCCCCCTCACTAGCCTCCTTACTGACCACGTTACAGCTCCCACAGTCACCTTCCAGGACATAACTAACAATGACAGAGGCAGTGGCTCCTGGAAACTAAATTCCTTCCTCCTCAGTCAACCTTACGCCCAAAAAATCCTCTCCAAGTGCCCAGGCCCAGAGTGGGTTCAATACAAAAAGTGGGTCAAGAAGAAGTTCACCGCCCAAAGCATTCAAGAATCCAAACGGAAGCGCGCCACCATCGCCAAAATACACACAAAAATTCACTCCACCCAACAAAACCTATGCCTCCAACCTCAAAACCAGAAGCTCAAGCAAGAACTACACTCTCTTGAACAACAATTGGCCAAGTACGCAATTACTGGAACCAAATTCAAACATCGACAAGCAAGGATCCGTTACGATAAAAACAGTGAACAACCCTCCACTGTCCTGACAAGCCTCATCAAGCAGCACCAGAAAGCCGCAACCATTATTGCACTAAGAGAAGCGGATATGCCAGCAACATCCGAACTCACTGGAATGATGTCCATAGCCACCACATACTACACCAATCTCTTCACCCCAGCATAGCAGCGATATGTCCCTCTCAAACTCCCACCACTCCCTCGGCTACCAGACCACCTACTACCTTCTCTTTCCGCCCCAATCACTCTGGAAGAAATCCGTATTGCAATTAACTCACTCCCCAACAACAAATGCCCGGGTCCAGACGGACTTCCTGCCGAGTTTTACAAAGCAGCGTTACAACACGCCCCGCAAGCACTTCTAATATACTTCAACCAGTTTCTAAACAACCCAGACAAACACCCAGAGTTCACCGACTCCATCACCTGTCTTCTTTCAAAAAAAGGAGACTCTACCCTCATGTGCAACTACCGCCCAATATCCCTCCTCAACACAGACTATGAAATTTTGACCAAAATCCTAGCACGTCGATTAAGCGGTGCCCTCCCTTATCTCATCAGCCCAGAACAGACTGGATTCGTTCACGGACATAACATAAAGGATACCCTGTTATGTATATTTGATCTCCAACACTGGGCACAATCCACAGAAACAGAACTTACCTTCCTACTCGCCGACTTTGAGAAAGCATATGACACGCTGTGCCGGCAACACCTGTATCGCACAATGGAATACATGGGCTTCCCACAGATTTTCACAACATGGATACGCGCGACTCTCAACAACACTCGCACTAGCTTCCTCATTAATGGACATTTAACACCACAGATTCGAACACTTACTGGAGTTAGACAAGGGTGCCCAATAGCCCCCCTCCTCTTCATCATAGCCATGGAACCTTTCAACAGATTCCTCCGTAACCACGTTCCTCGCCCAATCGCCACGCTCTCAGCCTGCCCAAAAGTTGGCGCCTACGCTGACAACACAACCATCTTTATCACATCCCCCACATCGCTCAACTCCGGTATCCTAGCGCTCCTCCGCTGTCAACTTCTCACCGGCCTCAAAGCTAACAAGCCCAAGACGATCCTCTTCCCTGCCTCCCCCTCCACTCAACCGTTTTAGGATTCCACATACAAACGTACAACGGAACCACAACGCATCCTTGGACTCCACCTAGACCATGACCCGCAAGCCACCACCATGTGGACTGAACAACTTCTCCCAAAATTCNCCCTCCCCCTGTCCTTAACCAAATCACTCAATCATGCCTCAACCTCCTATCATCTCCCTCTCAAGAAAGCAAACTCCGGTTCATCAACCGCAATTTAGCCATCACACCAATCAACCAAGGCGGCCTCGGCATGTTATGGCCACCAACCCTCATTGCTGCACGAAGTGCGCGCACAGCGTACCGGTTCCTATCCCCTTCACAAGACACCTGGAAACAGCTAGCTTGCCAATCAAAAAGCTTCCTCATGCACGGACACCGCTTTCTCGCGCATCCGGACATCCTTAAATTTAAAAACGAAAAGCCTTCCCGTTGGCTCACCATCATTAAAAGTTTCATTCAAACTAACCCCAAAAAAGAACCCCCTGCACTCTTTGTCGTAGAAATCCTCCAAGAACATATAGCCTTCAACAGATTCCTCCTTAAAGAAGGGAATAGAGCGTTCGGCCTAGCTAAATCTGAGCGCTTCCTCTACGACAGGGGCATACAGCTAAAACATCTCTTCCCTGAATTGGCCATCACTCACGGCCTAGACATAGCCAGAGTAAAAGTATACGAAAGTTTTCGCCCTGAAAAACGCATTGTCAAAAACGTTCTCAGCTGCCTCCCACCGGAATGGTCCCAGGTCATCACGGGCGAAAACAGAGACTTTCAAAACAAACATGAATACTGGTGCCCAAATGACACCACCACTATTACCCCAACACTCATTTACAAAATCACTAACTTCACTCACCCTGCCACAGTAGAACCATACATCGTTGAACCCAACCTTGACCTCAACTTAGCACCTCGTAACCCCATCCAAATCTTCTACCCAGAAGACTGGACCCCGGTCCACGTCAACGACAACAAGTTCATAGGTTTCAGCAACAACATCACAATCCCTGCCTGGCGGATCAAAGGCAAACCCCCCTCCCTATCTGCCACGTATAAAACCCTCCTTGCTTCCGTCCTCAAGCCGCTAACATACTGGTCTAAATGGAATCACATATCTATACCCTCGAACCCTATCCAATACATGCCTTCTCGGCTTCTTGGGCCTAGACAAAAAGATGTGTTGATCAGAATCATAATACGCTCCATCCAAGTAAGTGATCGTCTGAGATTCCTACCACCCCCTTTCTCCACCTTATGCCCGTTTTGTAATCGCAACGTAGACACCATTGACAACATAACCACCTCCATGCCTTCAACAACTGCCCAAATCTCCGCCCCACAATCCTCAGATTGTTACAGAGTGCCCATCTCATTGGCAACATAACCACATCCCATGTATTCTAACTTGACGACACTGCAATACGCTTCCCATGGTGGCAACTACTACAAGCCACGGCATTCCGGGAAATCTGGATCCTCCGTTGCAAAATATCAAGAAAAGAAGTGCTAAACCCTCGACACCCTGACGCCATCTTGCGTCACACAATACTCTCCAACTTTGAAGATCAACTTAACACACACATATCCCACCTCGCCCAAATCAACAAACCACACTCTCAGAAAGCTCTGACCCTCGTGCTATCTCAACTTACCAAACCACCAGCATTATGCAAAGTGGACTCCAAAGTCCAACCACCACACATCGTCATCGCCCCCCAGTTACGGCGAATCTGGACCCACCGTTCACCTTTACCTGAGGGGGATGGGCATTTCCATGAGTTACTCAGAGAGTAACTCGAGAACCCCCTAAACCACGGTTACGACCGTTTGGTTTGAAATTTGCCTTCAATGGTGGGTTCAAATCCTACATATCCCTGAGACAGAGCTCTCGGGGAACCTACCCGGGTACGACCACTCTTGTTGTATGGGATGCGGCGGCACCGTAAGTCCTCTCCGAAAGGAGCCGGTGGGGTTACCACCAGACGAGGTCGATCTCGATCCAAAACAAAACAAAAAACCGAGGCCCTCCGAGGGCCCCCTCGAGAAGGGGAGGGGGGGAAACGGGGCCGATGGGGCCCCTCAGAGGGCCCCCCTGATGGGGCCCAAGAGAGCCCCTCCGAGGGACAGGAACCCTCAGAGGAGGGCTGCGAGGCCCTCCTCGCTTCTGCAGCAGCAGCTGCACCAGCAGGTGCAGCTGCTGCGGTTGTTGCTGCTGTTGCTGCTCTACGCAGCAGCTGCTGCCGCCGCTGCTATTGTTGCTGCCGCCGCTGCTGTTGCTGCTGCTTGCAGCTGCCGCCACTGTTGTTGCTGCTGCTTGCTGTTGTCGCCGCTCCTGCTTTTTGCTGTCGCCGCTACTGTTGCTGCTGCACGCTATTGCTGTTGCCGTCGCTGCTGCACGCTGCTGCTGCTGCCTCCATTGGTGCAGTGGCTGCTGCTGTTGCTATGTGCTTCTACTACTGAAGCCGCTGCTACAACGGCTGATGTGCTACAACAACTGCTGTTGTTGTTGTTGCTGCGTGACACAACGGCTGCTGCTATTGCTGCTGCTGCTGCCTGTGCAGCTGCTGCGAATGCTAGCGCTGGCCGCTGTTGCTACTGCTGCCGCCGCTGCTGCTGTTGCTGTGAGCGGCTGCGCTGCCGCCACTATTCTCGCTGCGTGGCACCGCAGTTGCTGCGGCTCCTACTACTGTTGTTGCCGCAGTCGCTAATGCTGCTGTGCGCGGCTCACCTCCCCTGTGGCGTTCACGTGCAGTCGCTTCGCGCTCCCTCACGCTGGCTTGGCACCACGTGGCGCGTTCTCTTTGCGTTCTGCCCACTATTGCTGCTTCTGCTGCTCACATGCCCCCCTGTGCTCTCATACCAAATTGGAAACATTTAGGGCATGCAGGCCAATGCAAAAACGAACATGAGCTCTGTGTGTGAGTGCAATTCAAAACAGCAAAAACTTGGCTAAGTTTGGAATGCACAATATGAAAGAACAAGGAGAGTATACAAATGAGCCCCTAGTGGGCTTATGTAGGGGTGCCACCGGCTAGCTACACCGGGCCCTGTCACTCCCGCTGAACCCAAACGAGTCAGCGGGAAGAACACACTGCGTACACAACGATGAAAATCAACGATGGTCTCCTCGAGGCACCGGAACAGCTCTCCGAGTGCCTGGGTCTTGACCACCGAAAAAATACGAGCAGTGTTGTAAAGTCTCAGAATCAGCGTCCAGACATCACGCACGGCTTTCCGAACATCGGAAGCACTACTACAGCCACTGGATCTACTGGTCGCACCGGTACAGTCGATCGGGTGCGCGGGTCTCAACCCATCGAGAAAACTCTCCTAGCTCTCGACAAGCCAACAGGGCTGCCGGAACGCATCGACCGCGTCTCGCCGACGCTGTCGTAGGTGCTGGAGAAGTATCGGGACACTCCGGAGGCCCGTCGTGTCGTCACGCTCTGCTCTGTTGAAGTTCGTTGGCCACTCATGACTCTGTGCTCCCTTGCCCATCACACACTGTGCATCTTATTGTACAGATTGAATGACATGGCACAACCTGGGGAAGCAACAAATGTGACAGCTCTGGCAGAAGTCGTTGATGCTTTCTGGCAACCACTACAGCTTCACCCAGGGGCTTCCTCTGAGGCACTTGTTGCCATGGTCTAACTCCTTGTGCCTCTAATGAATCTGTGATGTGGAAGATGTTAGGGCCCATACACTCTGACTGCCGTGCCCTGCATCATGTTGCTTGCGTTGAATACTTCTGGGGGAGCTGCATGTCCCGGGTGCTGATCCTTAGGGGGCCACTGTGCCGGGTTTTCCCGTGCATTGGTGAGTAGCCGCCGTGAGGATAACACCTAAGTGGTCGGGCTCGACCCCCGGGTGGCGGTGTGTACTCGCTCAGGCGTGATGCCCGGAGCAAGGCACGCTCACCGGTAGACTTAGCTATTCTCGCTCCCCCTTACACTTGTCTTGGTTGTATCGAAAAGATAAGCAAGCTTTTCGCATCCATGGCGTGGCATGTCTCTTGCGTGACCATGGTAGGTTTAACACGTGTGACCTAGGAAGGCTAACAGCAACTTCTGGTATCAGAGCCGGTGAGACACCTCACCACTGCTCACACGGTCCTGGTCGCTGGTTTGATGTACATCCAAGCAAGTTAAGTCAAGCACCATCTGCTAGACCTCACAGCAGAAGCGAGTCATCTCCACTCGTCGCCACCTCACCGCAGTCTTGCGTACTCACATCGTCACACTCTGTGAGCCACTTGTGATCAGTGTTGGGCGTTCTTGGCTGTTCTCGGCCACTCTCCGCCACTCTGGGTCACCCGCGGCTGCTCTCAGCTGCGCACACCTATTCTCAGCCACTCTTGGCCGTGTTGCAACTGCTCGGGGCCAGTCACCACCCTAGCTACCCAGCACCTTCTGCCAACCTCTCTCTCCGTTGGTACCCAGCTGCCGTCTCTGGGCAGCATCTCTCTCAGTCACCAACTCTCTTGGCAAGCCTCTTGCATAAACGGCCTTTGCAGCCGCCCCCACAGCTACTCACTCTGAGGAGCTCTCTTCAATGCGCAACCCTGCATCCTCTCTAGAGCAAGGTGACCACTGAATTGTCTGTTAGCCACAGCGGTGGACCTCTCAGTCTCACACACTGGCGGACGACGTGCCACAGTGGGTGCGCATGCTCGATCACACTTATTGGCAGGACGACGTTGATGCTGAATGCGAACGGGAAGAAGCAGAGATTGATCGACAGGTCTACGCACCGGATGACCTCCCGCCATCGCCACCTCTCTCTCCAAGGATGCAACCTACCAGCATTTCTGAGCCTGTCGAACCTACCGGAGCTCCCTCTTCTACACCCGGTGCCACCGAACCTCTCCCTACCGCTGCAGGCTCACTTGAAGCTTCCACTGCACCAGAGGTTCCTGGCGTCATTCCCGTTCTACCATTGCACACCGACTCCATAAGTTTGGCTGGTGCCATTCTTGACGCTGCTGCTGGTGCTGCAACTACCTTCGTAGCAACAGCTAGGGCCTGCCGTGCTCCTACACAGACGGCGGTCGGTCGAGCAACTGAAGCATACACACAGACCGCTGCTTCTCTTACCTTACTGGCAGCAGCAGCTGCCAATATCGCCACTCAGATCACAGCAGAAGCCGCGTCTATTGCAACCGCAGCCTCCACAGCAGCAAACATCACCTCCAGCTCAGTCGGCTCCATCAGAGCGTCCACCGCAACCGCAGTTCTGACGCCCACTGGTGCCCCTCGTGACGCACCATCACACGTCACCAACATCGTTCTGATCGCATTAGCCTCAGCTGCAGTTGCTGGTACCACTGCGACGGGGCTTCTCTGCCTCACTGTTGTGGTGGCTGGGTGGGTGGCTGTCCTTTCTTCCTCAGCCTCTGCTGTGGTACCGCCGCTGTTCAGCCTTCTTCCTCGCGGTGAGCAGAGCATTCATACTTACTTCTTCCCTCACTTGCATCTTACATCTTCTCACTCACTCCACTCCTAGTCTTGAGTTTGTCTCCACATCATGCCTGCACCGGAGGAGACCGTAGAGGCCCTCCAGGCCGCCCTTAGTGAGGCACAGGCGGAGAGACGCAGGGCACAGGATGAGCTCCTTGGGGGGAATGAGTCAAAAGAAGAGTTGGCCGCCACCATTGCTGCTCTAGTGTTAGAACAATTGCGGTCCATGCCCGCATTTGCTGCAGTGCCTCCCGCCACAGAATCTGGTTCGGCAGATTCGTCCGCGCCTTCTGGTGGTGCCGTTGCCAACTCCTCCTCTCCAGCTCTTTCCTCTTCAGCTCTTGTCCGCCCTGTGCTACCAGCCCGCCAGAAGGATTTTGAAACTCCACCTCCACAGTTCACTCCCAAGCTCACATTCACTTCCTGGGAAACACGCTTTAGCGCGTGGGCCCAGGGTGAGCTTCTCTGGCAACACTACTCGCCGGCAAAACCACCGTTCGTGCCGCAGCCCACTGAGGCCGCTCGCGCCGTGAGAGCACTCATCAACGCAGGCCCAGAGAATCTTCTCGACGACATTGGTACGTACAACGCTGACCCCTCTTGCGGAACCCCGGCAGATCCTGTCGGTGCATATGCCCTCATCCGCCCCCGCAAAACCGTCACTGGCCATGCGGCCCAAAGCGCCCTTACAGTGCAATTCAACACCTTGCAAATGCACGCAGACGAAACAGCAGATGAATACTGGGCACGTAGCTTACGTCTGCTGCGCGATCTTGGCAAAGCCGCACCTGGACCTCTCTCTGCCTGTCTCTCCATCGTCGCAGGCCTCATTCCCGAACTCGCAGATCTGTATTTGCATGTCTCTCAGTCAGAGCTCGAGTGTCTTGCTTCTGAGTCTGTCCCAGCTGATTCTCCACCAGGAATTGGGCCTCTCTTTGACTTCACTACCTCACGTCTCACTGACTGGTGGAATGCCTTGCAAAACAAGCGCATGCATCGTGCCGCCCTCGCAGCCATCACCACCGCCTCCTCTTNCCACACAGTCAGCAGCACACTCCACGCAGGGTGTCTCCCGCAGTGGGGGTGGTGGATCCACTCGTGGTGGTGGTCGTGGAGGCAAAGGCCGTGGGGGTGGCCGCGGTGGCAAGAATGCATCTCCCACTACAGATGTCACTTGCTGGAACTGTGGTGCATCTGGTCACTCTGCACCAAAATGCCCTGCCCCTCGTGACGATGCACGGCTGGCTTCCTCCATGCGCGCTCATTGGGCACGCACCAGTGCCACTGCCTCGTCGGCGGCCGCAGCAGTGACCGTCTCCTCATCCTTCTCGTCCTCTGCTGCGCTCTCAACCACATCTGCACCACTGCATCCAACTCCCACTGCACCCAGCCTGTGGGGCTGGATACCTCCTCCCTCCGGTCCTCCATACTACGGCCCACCATCTTCACACTACCACGTCCCTCACTGGAGTCGTGACGATGGGACTTTCTCTGATCGCTCCTCTGACCGGTCCTCTGAGCGCTCGTCCGATCATCGTGATGAGGAGCGCAACCTCGAGCGCCGCCTCGCCGAGCTTCTCCATCTTCGCTCTCAGGGAGGTGAGAGTATGAGTGGCCAGTGCTGTTCGTCTGTGTGTGAGTCTAAGGCCACCCTTCGGGGTGCCACCTCTGGTCGTGTTCAAGGGGACTTGCCTGCAAGTTGCGAGTGGATTGAGAAATGGCAGTCATGCACCTTTCCCACACGTTTCAGCCCTTCGTCTCCCTCGTCTACACGTGGTACTGTCGCAGTCTGTCTTGTTCTCCCGTCCACTCGTGCATCCCCTGGCATCTGGATCATTGATTCAGGTGCCACTCATCACATGAC
>SZWC01030138.1:1201-11457 GCA_023375785.1 Penium margaritaceum | reverse complement strand
AGCAGCAGCAGCAGGGAAGTTGGTGCACTGGGAGCCAAAGCGCAAACTTGTGCGAGGGCACACGTGCTCCGTGTCATGCGACAGAATCACCATTGCCCTCTGTAGGAAAAGAGGCCTGCCCTCATCACTAGTGGGGTGCACCTTTTGCTTGGCTTTTCCCCACACCATCACCAAGGGTGTTGCAGTTTGGATTTGCGACACTCCATTCGCTGCCTTTCAGGTGTCTTCTGGAGAGGATACCTCTTCCACCACGCAGTTCTGGATCGTGCTGCATGTCACCACTGATTGCGAACCATGGGCAGGATGGTGGGCGCAGACTGATCAAACTAGTCGACCGGACGTGCTGGGAGACCACCTGCCAACGTTGACAGCCGACTCGGAACAAGGAGTTCCCCTCCCAGCACGCTCGGATCTTCCTTCTGTGGCTCCATGTCTGCGATGCTGAAGGAAAGCCAGCACTGCTCTTAAATGAAGCCGCCTGTTTATCGACAGACACGTTCCAAGCATTTGCGACTCAGACTGGCAAAAAAGCTTGAAGTCTGAGGAGCAAGTGTTTGCCTGGTATCCGCTCCTCGCCTTGGCAAACGCTTTGCCAAAGCTCTTGGCTGTGCCTGTGGGGATTCCCCATTAAGGGGCTCCAAACGAGAGTTTTTCCCGAGTTGCGCACCATTTTAGAGCCCCTCAACTTGCACTCTTTTTTTCAGTGCTGTTCCCCAGTCGCCTACTCAGGCGACTCGGGAAGCAGGCTCTCGCGCTGATGTAAGGGTCTCCAAACGAGAGACATTCCTGAGCCGCGCTCTCGTTTGGAGCCCCTTACTCCCCCCCATCACGCAAANAGACGCAGGGTTGTCTCTCTGCTCTGTGAATTGCAGAACATACGAATGGAGTGGAACACAACGTCCACTCCACTACAACGTACGACCATGGTGAATCAAGCATCCATACACACCTGAAGCTCCACCACGTCGTCGCCATCTGCACCCACTCGCAGCGTGCGCCGCTTCTTCTCCTCTGCTACAACATTGCCTGATTTGGGGGTAGCAGCAGCATGTGCTGCTGCTGGTAGGACACTGGGCTTGGCAGTTGGTGCTGGTGCAGCGAGGGGAGCAGCAGGTGCTGCAGATGCAGTAGGTCTGGATGCTGATGCGGAGACAACTGGAGTTTGGACATCTGCAGAGGGTGCCTCAGAAGAGGGAGGAAGTAGAGTGGGTGCTGGAGCCGCTGCCATATTTGACGCAGCACCAGCCTCAGGAGAAAAGACACCAGCTAGCATCTGAGAAAGAGCCCCAGCATTTGCACTAGAAACGGCACCACCTGGTCCAGCGCCCAAGCTCCTTAGCAGCACTTCTACGTCAATGGCAGTGGGGCTGCCTGATGGGGCTCCGCTTGCAGACAAGGCGGCCAGCAGAGCCTGCCTGAGGGTGTCAATTTCCTGCAGCAGCTGCTGCCGCTCCCTCTGCCAACGTGCCTCTTCCCTCAGCCAACGCTGCTCGTTGCGGTCCCATCGGGCCTCTTCCCTCAACCATCTCTCCTCTTCCCTGAGCCACCGGACCTCCTCCCGTTCGGACTCAGACTCGGAGCTGGCAGCTGAGACAGTCACCTTTAGCGTCCTGGCTGCAGTGCCCCGTGCCCACGAGGGTGTGCAGTTCCAGAGGGTGAGTGGTCGCTGCTTTCGAAGCCCAGTTGTGAATGCCGTGAGGGGAAGAGCGGTAGTGCAAGCGGCTTGAGGCAGCGTCACGTGTCGTGCTCGGAGGGACTGAGAAACGGCGTAGTTGTGTGACCCACTTGCCTGCGGCAGGAATGCAAAAGAAAAAACGGTTGTGGTAAAATCAACGGCACCAGGCCACTCAGGGAAGGTAGCAGCAAGGCAGCAGCAAGCGAGCAGCAATGCAGCAGCAACCCAACAGCAAGGCAGCAACAAAGCCAGCAGCAAGGCAGAAACAAGGCAGCAGCAAGGCAGCAGTAAGGCAGCAGCTAGGAAGCAGCCAGGCAGCAGCAAGGGAGAGGGGCCAAGGCAGCGGAAGGCAGGCAGTGCCGGGCAGGCACTGTTGCCTCCAGTGCTGCGGAAGGCAGAACGTGGGCCCAGCTCCAACCATAGAAAGAACGACAAACGCGGTCGCCATATTGCTCCCAATCAGTCTCTGCGAGAAAGCCGATAGAACCTCCTCACCTCAATTGAAGGAACGGGCTGGAGAGAGCTCGGGACAAGCAGACAGGAGGCCATTGCCAGCGGCAGTCACTAGCAGTGAAAGAGATGGATCGCACAGCCTCGGAACACAGCCTCCTCAAACCACTCTCGCAGTTCGTCCCTAACATCAAAATCACGTGACCACCCAGGATTGCCGCCCTCTTGGAAGGGAGGCCATGCTGGCAAGGATATTTTGAACAGCAGTCTTAACGGTGCGGTCTCACAGCACCGCTGTGGTCGTTGAAAATGTGAATAAAAATGAATGTAATCTTTCGGACGGTTCAGATCGCCGTGTCCTTAATACCGTGCTCTACGATGACTTCAGACCCCCAGGTAGTGCTTCCGATAGGCAGTCAGGTGAGGGCAGACTTCTAAGTTGTGCCCATTCTCGAAGACCCGCTAACATCTTACCCTCCCATTGTGAGGATTATTTCCAGATCACCCCCATTTTGCGTTTACCATCCTTGTCTTCAGAATGTCCAGTCGGGATTGAAAACGAATGTTTCATTACCCCGAATTCAACATATTATCCTCATATCGTCCCCTTTGATATGGATTACCTAGCCACACGTTAAAACATAGGGGTGATATGGTAATAAGTTATAAATGGGAGTTGTACGGTGATGAGTTAAACATGAGGTCATCCTGACGAGAGCCCGAATAGAATGGCGTCAACTTGGAGATGAGCCGATCAGATGATGGCCTTTGCTCTGAAATTCCATTAGTGGAACCTAACCATACCATGGGGTGAGTAGGAGGAAAACACAATCTGAGCAAGGCATTAAAACAGGGGCGAAATGTCTCATATATCCGCGCAAGCGTGAACATAAGCCTGCCATATCCGCAAGTTAAATATTAACCACGCCATACCCATGAACTTAAATTATAAGTACAACATATCCACGGCCCTAACTATAACGTCCACGATATCCGTGCATGCTAAAAAATCATCAACATATCTGGCAAAATGTTAATTATGAACTTGTATGGATATGGCGTCAATTCTACTATAGGTGAAATAAGATTTCATGTCCGAATTATAGGGTTGCACCGGAGACAATCGTCACCTCCGAATATTGACGGCGTTGACATGTACAAATAACTAGCATTTTGGTGCTTTATGAACGTCGTCCACCAATGACGTCCCGTCAATCGTAATATTTTTTGATGCCCCGAAAATAGTTGGCTTCAAAATTCGGGGGTCTTACTATTTCGGCATAGAGACTCTCCTGACGACTATTCAACCTTCTTTTTGTAGGACGCCTTTTCACGAACACTACCTTTCATTGCGGGCGTTGACATATCATCTCGTGCAAGTCTGACACGAGCATCGCTGCCAAGTAGGACATATGTTGACCAATCTCCGCGCCATATAGGAGCATGCTTTGACGTCGACACATCAAAGGGCATGCGGTCGAGGTTTCGTGTTCTCTGAGGACGTAACTGTCCTCAAGGAGAGAAGTGCCTCGTGCCACGTGCGCAATGTGGCACGAGTCGTGGTGTCTATTGTTGACAACATTGCTACCGTTAGGTGCACCCTCTCGTGAGCTCTCAGTCAGTGTTGTGGACTGACTAAGAGTTGCCTGTTTGCACCGTCGGAGCTCGCGTGAGCGGCAGAGGGACCGCAACCATGGCGGACGCTTCAGCATCCGGTGAGAATGGGCATATCATGTATTTAGTAATGAAAGTTTATGCGACATATCCACTTCTAAGATGGCTGCACCACTTAGCTGGGCACACAGCCGTAGACATCGCTTGCATGGCCCACCCCCAGTCACATCATCACGAGGCACCTCTTCAACGTTGCATAGGCAGCCAGGTGTAGCGTTACCGCCCCAAGTTGAAGTTTATGACGAGGACTTGGAGTGTCAATAGCAAGAAGCTATCCAAATTATCTCGCCCGAACAGGTTGCAAATAGCACTCTACGTCTCAGTCATGGGGCCCATGGCCATGGTGATGCATGGCGGGTGGTTGTGTTTGTCAACATCCCGGTTGTTTGCCTCCATGACTGCAACAGACCCTCATTTCAGTGGTTATTTGTGTGCAGGGTCCTCGGATGATGAATCGGACAATGCAACCCCTAAAAGGCGCAAGAAGAATGACAAGTTCCTGCCTGGCATGGAGTTTCCCACAATGGACGAAGCACGGGCCGCAGTTGACGACTACGCCATAGCCAACCGCATGACTGTTCAGTGGCTTTCGAGTGAGAAGACTCGTTTCGAGGCAAGTTGTGGGCAGTGGAAGGACAAGAAATGTCCGTGGTTACTGAAGGCGCATGTGGACGCAAAGCATGCCAACGTCGTCGTAAGCCTGTTTGTTGACGTCCACCACTGCGTGCCAGGCACAAGATGAGGTGACCCTGCAAAAACAGTGCGATGGATTAGTCGGCAGATTGCATCCACGTTGAAGTCCCACGGCCAACGTGAAGACAGTAGAGGCCATTGTTAGGAAGACCACTGGCAAGGAGGTGGACAAGAACACCCTCTATCGCGCCCCCTCGAAAACTTAGGAGCGCATACTTGGTCCTAGGGACAAGGCGGGGTCCCTGTTTCCAATTCACTGTGCGGAGGTACCTACCGTCACTTTTTTCCTACCACGAATCATGCACTGCAGACGCTATGTTTACACTGTCGGTCTAATAGTACAACATTTTATTTAGAACTGCAGGTCATGCGTGTGGATCCCGAGACCCACGCGGTTGCGGAGGCCACGGAGGATGGGGTCTTCCATCGGGCCTTCGTTGTCCCCGGTGCAATTTTCCTTGGCTTTGAACACTACCGCAGGCTTATAACCATGGACGGGACCGGCCTGAGAAATGGCCATAAGCAGGTCCTACTGATCTACCAATTTTTTGATGCCAATGACAACTCCGTGCCGATGGCATGGGCTATGGTGAGCTGCAAAACCAAGGACAATTGGAAGTGGTTCTGCTTCCACTTGTCTTTGGCTTATGCTACTGCTGTGTAGGAAGGCACGGTGGTGATAAGCAAATGCGACAAGGGTCAGCTAAACGCGGTGGCCGAGAAGCTGCCTGGAGCCCAGCACAACTATTGTGCGTACCATCTACAGGAGAACGTGCGGTAGATGCATGGCAAGCAGGCTAAGTGTTGGTTGTGGAGGTTGGCGCATGCACTAACAGAGGCGGAGTGGTAGAGGTGTGAGGAGCAACTATGCCAGGTCTTTACGCGCGGTGATCATGCTGCTGGGTGCAAACAGGGAATGCGGGATCCTGAGGGAGTAGTGGAGCAGGTCGCAGTGCCCCATTAGACGAGGCGGCTACGGCACCTCCAACGCCGCTGAATCATTGAACGCACAAATTGTCGAAGTCCGCAAACTATTCCCCTTTTTCTGTTTTGTTGCCTTGTACACTTGGGTGCAGCGGCTACTACCAGACTACCGGAAGCTCAACAAGAAAGTGAAGGGCCAAATTGCACCAACCCCGGAGAAGCGCATGCTGAACGCGTCCGTGAGCAGCGCGGACTACGAGGTGGAAGAAGAAGGTCCACACTCGGGTACGGTGACAGGGCCGAGAAACCGTCCGTGGCGGGTGAACATGCCAGACAAGACGTTCTAATGTGGTGCGTGGAAGGAGTGGGGGCAGCCGTGCGTCCATGCGTGTGTGTTCATGATTTGCAGGGGGGAGAATCTTGAGGCACTGGTGGACGTGCATCACACGTGCATGGCGTACCGGAGAACATACAACCATCCCATATTTGGGGTGAACCCCATCCACCTCAAACACCCAGAAGACAAGTAGTGGCAACAGCCGGGGCCTAAGCATGTTCCAGGTCGTCCAAAGAGTGCAAGGTGGGAGCGGGAGGATCGACGCAAGAAGAACTACATCTGCCCCCAATGTGGTGTGAAAGGGCACAAAAAGAAGAAGTGCACTAACCCTCAAGCAGGCAGTGGTGCGGTAGCAACAGTAGCAAACGCCCTATTACGTCGGCTAGAATGCATCGAGGCTGCCATCGAAGCAGAAACAGCAGCCGGACGCTTTCCCGGCGTGCCTACTGGTGAAAGAGGGGCTTCAGGCTAGGTTTGAGTAAACGCCTAGACTGGTGGGATAGGGGGAGCTCAGGACACAGAGGCGGGTGCTACTGCGACCGGCTGAGCAGCTATACAGGCAGAAGCGCGTAGAGCTACAGTCGGGACAGTAAATATGCAAGGATCAAGCCTTAGGGGCTTGAACTCTGTAAGAGCTATAGTAGCGGCTGCCGTTGTTGCACCTATTGGGCAAGCAAGTGCCACGGGTGGACGAGCAAGTGTAGCTGGTACTACACACGTAGTCAGAGGTGCTACAGCACCAAGTGATGCAGGTGTAGGATCTATGTATGATCCAGATAACGAGAACACATATGACTCCGATGAAGAGGTATACGACCCCGATAGGTTCATTTTGGATGACTCAGACGAGGAGAAAGAGGACGAGGACAAGTACGAGGACCTAAGGGAGCAGCATGAGTGGAAGCATCGTGAGGAGATGTACCAACAGGTAGCAGCCATGTAGGATGCCTTTCGCTTCAAAGAGTAGTGGGACAAAAAACCAGACGGGGTGGACGACGACACGTACATGTAAGTGGTGTATTCATCCCTTCCATCACTGTGAAGGATGTTGTTTTCCCATGCAATGTGTCTCTTAGTAGTTATTAACCCGAGTGGTAATGTTGTACCAGTTCTCCATGTAGGTGAGAGAGCTTCCACGACAGTTTGAAGCAAGTAATCTACCATGTGGGGCGGGTCATACAGCATATGGCCAAGAATTGGAAGGGGCAGGCAGGCTGCAACTACACGAAGACATGGAGGGACGTGTCAGACATCATGTGGCCCAACACATGGGAAAGCCGTTACTTCTGTAGTGGTGTTTGGTACAGGACCAAGTCATGGTCGGCCGGGTTAGACAACATGTGGCACAACAGAGGGAGAAGCCCCTAGTCCAGTAGCTACCCTCATTTGCTATATTGTTGGACATGTATGCATTTAATTTGAAATAATTATTTTCTCCATGTTCCTCACAATTGGGTATGTCATGCAAATGTTTCCAAAAACAACAACTACGTATCCATGTAGGAAGTCGGACAAGTATTTGAAGAAGCAACCAGGCTCATTCATTCTCCTCTTTCCATGTTGTTTGTTTAAGGTCATGCACTCTGTTCAACACTTATATGCAAGTCAGAGCAAACCGAGTATGGAATATGCTGACTGCACAATGGTATAGCCAGTAGCATTGTCCTTCCTGGCTGGATTGTGTACCAAGTATGTGTTCTTCAAGTTGTGGCCGGGGAGGGGTCGTACCCAAACAAGTGTACTACTACAAAAGTGTAGTACTATACACTTCCGACAGAAGAAGAATCTTCAACTGCTTCAGAGGTGAAGCGGTAGAGAACGAGGATGCAAATGAGACGTTTTATGATGTCGATAGCAACACGGAGTACGAAGGTTGTGCTGAAGGCTTTGACAATGAGGAAGCCTAAGACTACTGCTAGCCAGGCCAGCCAGTTGTGTCCTGTTTGCGACATAATAAGTTGGCTGTATTCCCTTCCATCCCCGATTAGGGAGTGGATAGTTAGTGGCCGTCCATGAGGAAACTAGGGATAATGGGATATTGAGGGTTGTTTCACATTCCCACTGCTAAGTACATTTTCCCATTCTCCTGTTCTAAGCCCTTTCAATAATTGAGACTAATGTTGCAGACGTGTAAATGTGTACTCTATTTGCCATTTCTAACATGCTATTTATTAATGAATTAATGTACTCTAAATGTGTGTGAATGTGGAATGTACATTCAGCCAAAGAACCTAATCATGAAACCAGCGGTATCTGGTTATGAATGCAGGCGGTATTATTTCTATTACCTTCTCCAACGGTCATACTCTCGTGTTGTGATTTCCGTAATATGAAGCCCGAGTTGGAACCCGCGACCACCGGAAAACATGTCTTAAAGGACACGTCATCACGCGTACACCCCTCATTGCCGTGGCCGTCGCTCAATTACGACAATGACAACGTCCAATGATCTTGTACGCTACATTCATGCATTGTTCGTTACAAAATGACAGCAAATAAACCTGTTAGGTGAATACGCGACCAAGGCCTCATCGCACACATTACCCGCTCGGCCAATTGGGGAGCATTCATCATCGGCCGAATTGCCATTTCTCCGAAAATGGATACATCATAGTAAAGTGAAAACGTGATGGATATGGCATACATATATGAAACGACTCGTGTGTGTCGTGGTAAATGTTTAGGCTGGTGGACACGGCGTAATTGAAGTTCCGACGTTTGGATATGGCGTGGTTATTGTGCGACTTGTGGACACCGCGGTAGATATCGGGAATTCTCTGGGTATATGGTCACTCCCTCGTTAAAACAGGCACTCAAAATGACAAGTTTTTGGAGGGCACGAAGAATATTGAACTTTTTATTAGATGAAAAAGATTGAAAGCTTCCTCACATTGCACACAATGATGTTAACTATATGAAGGGGCATGCAAACTTTTAACTTCACAAAGGGCACACTAAAGAGTCAAAACGCTAATAAGTCACCATTCAAAACGACAAAAAAATTCAGATTATTTGTGGTTGCAACACATCAACAGAATTACCATCAAATCTTGATGACGAGTTTTACCTCCTTCTTTACGGCTCTCCCACACCAAACATAAGGATATGGAATTCTTGCGAACTTAGGCATCAAGACTATACGTCACCTTGGTACAAACCCAAGTTTTCGCAAGCACCTGCGGCTGACGTCGCATCACGTGCGCTTATTGGAATTTTTTTGTTTGCTGTCTTGCGACTGGAAATCTTTGGAATTGACATTTTGTATGGTAGTTTGCGGGGAGGACAAGTTTTTGTGCTCGTACAGAAACTGGACACGATTTTGTGCTAGTTTATGGGGTGGATATTCTTGTGTTTCAAGTATTGAGCGGACAGATTTGTGTTCTATTTGAACAATCATGTTAAAATTGCATTTTTCTTGCCCGAGTTCTTATGCTGAGTCAAACCATGGATGGAACTCTGAGTACCCGCAGTGGAGGAGATGTTGAGGTAATGACCGTACCCGTGGAACACAGAAGAGGCAACTACGGCCTTGAACCGGCACATTGGTTTTGATTTTGATTGCATGACTGGGTGGCGGGGCGCGACGTGGCGAAGGGTACGGCGAGGCTGCGAGGGTGTTGGCGATGACGCCTTTTGCTCCTTCGGTGTGGAAACCTACAATCAGAGGATTCCCGCCGATTGATAGTGATTTCAAGGCGCGGATGTCTGACGTGGCGTGTCTCCCACATAATCGGACAATCAGAATGTTGCGGAATAACAAAGAATCAGTCGAAATGCCCGTCATCTCCAATCGCACCTGAAATGAAGTTCTGGAAATCGATTTCGATAAATATTTACCGATATCGACGATAGTGCCGACTTGAGCTGTGAAAGGTGGACGCACACAAAAGTTTCGTGTTCACCCGCGCCGCTTTTAGGCCAAACCGGAAGCGCGCATCGACGTCTCTTCGATGTCGATGCGGCCTTGACGTCTTCCCGTAAAATCAGTGATTTATTCCGTCCAACACGGAATCGAAAACGCGCGAGATCCACGGGGTGCGACGGTAATTCCCGCTGATTCGAACCCCTGTCCTGTTGGCGGAAAATCAGTAAACAATCAGAATTCGAGAGGGAAATGCCCCAAACCCTAGAATCAAAATCAGAATCACTGCGTCGGTTCCTCGCCTACGATCAGACACAGATCTTGAAGTTCCGTGCTGACGATTTCCAGTTGGTCCAACGCAGGCGACGTTTGTGTTGATTCCAATTATCCTCTTCCTGAGCTGAGGAAAGTGTTCCAGGCGGACAACTTCTTTCAGCATGGCTGAGCCGGACGGTTCAGTGGCACGCTCAATCCTGGAACTTGTCCGAGAACACCCAAACGTGAGCTATCAGGAAGCCTTTCCTGCACCCTTCCTTCCTCCTGGATGCGAGGGAGGGCGCGCAGGGCTCCAGCTTTTCCCTCTCCTCCCCTCCCTCCTTCCGTTTTGCCCGCTCTCACTGCCTCCCTCCCTCCCACCCTCC
>SZWC01030136.1:0-22699 GCA_023375785.1 Penium margaritaceum | reverse complement strand
ATATAGATATAGATATAGATATAGATGTAGATATGGGTATAGGTATAGGTATAGATATAGATATAGATATAGATATAGATATAGATATAGAAATAGATATAGATAAAGATATAGATGTATATAGATATAAATGGAGATATAGATGTAGATATAGATAAAGATGTAGATTTAGATAAAGATATAGATATAGATATAGATATAGATATAGATATAGATATAGATATAGATATGGATATAGATATAGATATAGATGTAGATATAGATAAAGATATAGATATAGATATAGGTATATATATGGATATAGATATATATAGATATACATATATATAGATATAGATATAGATAAAGATATGGATATGGATATTAGATATAGATATGGATATAGATGTAGATGTAGATGTAGATGTAGATGTAGATGTAGATGTAGATGTAGATGTAGATGTAGATGTAAATGTTTATGGAGATGTAGATATAGATGTAGATGTAGATGTAAATGTGGTTGTAGATGTAGATGTGGATGTAGATTTAGATGTAGATGTAGATATGGATGTAGATGAACATGTAGATGTACATGTAGATGTAGATATAAATGTAGATGTACACGTAGATGTAGATGTACCCGTAGATGTAGATGTAGGTGTAGATGTAAATGTAGATGTAGATGTAGATGTAAATTTCATTGTAGATGAAAATGTAGATGTAAATTTAGATGTAGATGTAGATGAAGATGAAGATGAATATGCAGATGTAGATGAAGATGAAGATAAAGATGACGATGAATATACAGATGTAGATGTAGATGCAGATGTAGATGCAAAGGTAGATGTAGATGTATATGTAGGTATAGATGTAGATGTAGATGTAGGTTTAGATGTGGATGTAGATGTAGATGTAGATATAGATGTTGATGTAGCCGTAGATGTAGATATAGATGTAGATTTATATTTAGATGTAGATGTAAATAAAGATGTAGATATAGATGTAGATGTAGATGTAGATGTAGATGTAGATGTAATAATTCATGTAGATGTAGATGTAGATGTAGATGTAGATGTAAAGGTAGATGTAGATGTAGATTTAGTTTTTTTTACTATAGATGTAGATGTAGACATAAATATTGATGTTGATGTTGATGTAGATGTAGATATATATGTAGAAGTAGATGAAGATTTACATTTAGATATACATGTGCACGTATAGCTATTGGTGTAGATGTGGTTATAGGTATACGTACATATATGCCCTACTGTGCTTGGATTTCGATGACTGAGGTGAACCATATTTTTTTTAACAAAAAATGAATTTATAAACAATTGGGTATAACCATTAATTCGACGTGAATACAAACCCCTAACCTTGTTTTTGACGACGATTTAGGGTCATTTTTTGGATTTCGACAAAGTGTAGTATGATGAACCGCTCAATGGTGCAAACTGTCGCATTCTGGCATTTGAGCGATGGAGCGCTCGAGTGTATGAGTCGCCGTCGACACCCTCGGCACGGTATTCTGTGGCAAGATTTTATCAGAACTCACCAAAAAGGAGAAAAGACAAGTACTAGAGCCTAGCAATATAAAAAAACATAGCTTAACCCAATAATGAAAAGGTGACCCACACCCTTAAAATTGACAAATTTATATCAGAAATAATTGTTTGAAACTAAGTTTTAGACTAAAAACCCTTTTTCGATGAATTTCAACAATTTTCAAAACAATTAATATCGAAATCAAAGATTAGTAGGGTAAGTATAGTCTAAATTTTAACTATTGGTATAGCTTTAAATGAGCGTACAGCTATAGGTATAGGTTTAGGTAAAGGTATAGGTGTGGATGTTAAAATAGATATACATGTTTATACATACATGTACACATGGATAGCTATTGATTTGAGAAATATGTTAATGCAAATAATCATTGAAAATGTATACTTTTCTTACTATGTAACCCTGTGCACCTTTAATGCAAAATTGGAACCTTGTTTAAAAATCTCATCTCCTTCATTCCCCACAACTAAGAAATCCTCCAAATTCCCCCTCGCCCTGCCCCCACGCACCAAAGGGCGGAGCAAAAGCCGAAGCACGAAAGCCAGGTCGTGGCTGGAAACCCCCCACTAAAGACCCGACTAAATGGGCGTCAAGAAGTCAAAAATCAACCCTCCTCCTGTGCTTATGTGAGGAAAGGAGGGTTAAAATACATGATCATAGTATTCAGCACGGATATCTTTTTGCCGCTTGCAAGGAACTAGAAACGAAGTTTTAAAGGTTTGCAACTCCACCTCAACGAGTTAAAAGACCCACAGTCAACTCTCGGCTGCAATTTGACAACAATTGTAGTTTCTCTCACCAACTGGAGATAGGGTTTTTGTCTATGCGTAATCTATGTGAACCCTCCTTTTTAAAAAATACCTCCATAAAAAGCATCCCCATCAACAGCCCCCCATCATAGACCAACCATTCTCACGCCATGCAGAGGAAGGTATGCATGATACTAACGGGTTGTATGAGGAAATCCTCCTCATTGTGATATTCATATGCATCTATGCAGCACTTCACTTCATGAAATAGCCATACTTGACATGCATGTCACTACCAATGCCTATGCCACACAACTTCTCAATCTAAACGCCAAAACACTTAAGGTGTAGGAGGTACTACGCATGGACCCTTGCCACTTTGGCACTCTGGTTAAGCTAGTACGAGTTGCAAGGCTTATTGTAAAATGTCAAATTATGATTGAAAAATCAATAACCATGCAATTAAGCCACATGATCAAATGCAAGGGTCAACACCATCGTGTTGAAACCTTCCCACACTCCAAGGCAGCCATGGTTCTTCATTTCCATTGTGTCATGAAAAGTGTCCTCGAACATGGAACATCCATCATCCACCTACCCAAAGAACTTACCAAAAACTGTCGTTCAATGGCATGGTTCAAGAAACATCTCAGAGTGATTAATGGGACATGCATCTGCACTCAGATGCCAAAATATGGGCAGGGTCCTTACTCAAGTAGGAAGAGAAAAAAGTCGCATAATGTCTTCGTCGTGCTCAGCTTTATCCAGACCATTGTGTGGGTTCATGTTGGTTGGACAGATGACTCTCTTGTGCTGCTTTCCCCCATCGCAAGCACCCAGATCAATCATTGATCCAAGCCATTTTGGATTCACCTTCTTGGTTATGGCTAAAATCATTGGTTTCCTTCATAGGATTCAGCACAAATAACCTAAATCGGTTGAAACAAAAAGGTGTTGAATTTCCGGCAAAAAAATGTAAATTTAGGAACTTAAGAAGATATTTTTTGGTATTAAACAGTTTTCTATGAAAAATATGATGGAATAATTGTAATCCAAGTGTACAAAGTGGAAAAAATGTCATAGTAATTGCAAGAATTTCATGAAAAAACAACGGATTATGTCGCAGCTACAAGATAAAACACAAAAACTACCACCATGAGTATTCTTGCATGTCATGTTCACTTCTTTTCTTTCCAACATAGAGAACGCACTTCTATTTTAACTACACCTTAGCAATACCAAAGCCCAGAATAAAAGTCCAAGGATCATTTGCGTTGTTTTTGACCAAGTGTTTAACATGGGGTATATGTAGGTCCACTGGAATACCATGGTAAACTAAAACGCAATTGCCATGTTTTAGATACACATGCCTTAAGACATTTTTGACTTGCTTCTTAGGATGAAAAATATACCTAGCGTTCAATATCCACGATAAAACTTCTTGTGACTCATTTTTATTTCAAGTCAACTTGATAATTTAGATATTCATTATTACATACAAACTCCAAATATGCCAAACCTCAAAATAATTGACCTTAGTAAAGAGAACTTCCATAATCTAGGATTTTGCATCGTTTTGATTTTTTGCTTTTCAACAAACCATCATACGCCTTATCAAACTTCATTTTAATTGGTTCAAAAGAAACCCATTTATGCTTCATATGCCGTGGTCTTATTCTATATATTTTGAATGGATTCAAGATGAAGATTTTGTCATACTAAAAAATTACTTGTGCATTTCAAATGTAGTTTCTTAGTTATTAATCTTTAGGAAAACAATAAAACAAAACATGGTATCATAGACTTTGGATGTAAAAAATGATGATCAAAGTATACTTGTAAGTTCCTAGAAAGGGCACGAGGTACCATTTGAGTTTTATGATGGCCACCTTCACTCTAGAGTAAAAAAAAAAACGTTTGGCAATATGAATCATAAAATTCAAAACATGGTTTATACGATTAAGAATGAAACATTCCTTGAAAGGAAAAAAACGTATGCCTTAATCTAATAAATATTTGGAATAGACTCTGACCAAGCTGAAGCACATGAAGATACACTCATTGAGCGGTGCTTCTTGAGCCAACAATATTTTGTTGTGAAAACTCATCTCTTGTTTTCCTTCTTCTAGCATTCGCTTAAATGTAATGCATCTTCAAACATTTGGTTGCATGCAATGGACCGTTTTGTAAGGTGTATTGTAGTCAGAATGAATTCCACATAGTCTTCATGGGCAGGAAAAAAAGAATGAAGGAATGCATCACACAAGCAACGCGATTTCAAGTGCAAATTTTCATATTGAATGTTTGGTCAAGGGAGAAACAAGCATTACTTTGTTCTCTTTAATAGTTCCTTGAAAAGTTTAAAACAACCCCTCATCTCTTCAATGATCAAGATTTTCCATAATTAGATGCACCTTGTTAGAATGACACAAGGGAAGGGATGCCCCATATAACATAGTGAGAAAGCTACACAGAAGAATAATACATTTAAGGAAAACGTTATCTCACTCTCAAGGAAAGAACATCCAGCTTGCAATATAGTGTTTTATTTGATACATCCATCCAACCGTTAATGTAAGCTTGATATATCTGTAACTTGATAATAAACCACGCCATATCCAAAATGTAAAAAAAAACAACACCACACCCATTTTGATGGCCATGCCAAATCGATGAGAGAAGTTTCCCATTGAACAAAGCAAGGCAGGTAATGTGTCACCCCTCTTGCTATACTCCCCTCTCACCCCTTCTTGCCAGAATCGGGATAGAGCCATAAACTCTTTTTCCTTGTTTTTTTACTTACAAACCCTCATACGCACATTTCATTTTTTCTCTCTCTACGTAGGTAGGGCTTGTGCAAGCATAAAACCCTTGATTCAGAAAATGGGGTTTGAAGTTAAAAAAAAATGATTAGTTTTCAATGAAGATCGAGGAGCAAACTCTTTTTCCAAATACCTTTTTTGTTGAAGCAAACCTAGTCGTATCCATGCAAACCATTTTTAACCCTAATCCAAACTACACAGTGTATCATAGTTTTGTTCTTGCAATGGCTCCTGCTAGGCCCCGCAATGCGGGGGTCAAGCATGTTCCCTTTTAATGCAAGCAATGTTTGTGAAACCCCAGTCAAAACTTTGGCGAACCTTTAAGACAAGTCAGAAACCCTTCTATAGAGAGGTTTGTGATTTTTCTTTCATGTTTGACGACGTAAGCATATTTTCGCTAGATGGCATGCAACATTGACATAGCATGTAAATCCGGATATGGAATACTTGTTTGCATGCTCCCTGGATATAACGTAAATGAAGAAGCAAAAAATTTCACATTTGGATATGGCGTGGTTAGAACTTTGATATGGCGATAGATATCAAGAATTCTACGGATTGATGGTGATTCCCTCACTTGTAATATGTTCTGAATACCAATATCTTTAACAAAAATAAAAAATGATGAATGCAATATTTAACAAACAGTATAAGATATATAACATTAATTAAGGAATTTCCCAATGTTATGCTGAATTTAGAACCAAGTCTTGAACACATTTCTTTAAAATTTGTGTTTTTCCCATTTAAATAACTTAAGAACTGAAACTAATGGTAATTTAAGTTAATAACCTTTGTAATTCACTTCCCATTATGATTGGTATTATTCACGTTGACACCAATCCCTTAAGCTTTCATTGAATATGACGGGAACTTCTTGGAAGTAGGATAGGGGGTTATTATCTTCTAAATTTAACTGCCATGTGAAGAAATAATTTGAACGATGACCAGTTCTCTTCATTTCTCAAAACATTGCCATCTATTCTCTTATTTAAAAACTTAGAAAATATTGTAAATAAAGTTGACGTTCATGAGAGTATATGCATCTTGAATGTTTTGGCTTCTTGAGTATGTTGAGGTGTCGAGCCAAATAAATTTCATTTATTCAAGGAGTTTGAAAGCATTCCATGATAAAAACATTTTAAATAAGTTAATATAAATAGAAGTTTTTCCATGATTGAAGATAAACTTTAAGGTTCCATGTCTGTCCAAATATTGTTTAAAATCATGCGAGAGTCAAGATTGCAATAAAGTGATGTGATTGAAATGAAAATTCAGAAGTAATTGTTTCACAAGAATGATGTATAGTGCAAAACATATCTTTATCACAAGGTCTAATGTACATATAAACAATAAAAGGAAGAGAAAAAAATGTTTCTTTAAATGATATTAAGATATCTACGAAGCAAAAAGAGATGAAGGATGTGAAGGATATTGCGAGGCTTTTGGTGGACTGAATAAATATTGGAAATGGAATTTCAATTGATTAATATTGAAAGGAAATCTTTTTCTTTATTACTTAGGACGAAATCGAATTCAATTCGAAACACTTCAGAAAACTGTGTAGTGTAGCATTGTTTAAGAGGTATGGTCATTATGCAAGGAACCCTAAATCATGATTTAGATGAAGGGAATTAACAGGGATGAATTTTTGACTTTTTATTTGAAGATACGCTTACAACATGAAATGAAAATACACAGAAATGGTGTGGGGGCACACCCATGTGTGATGTGAAAACGTTTAAATCTTAGATATGTTGGATGTCTTAACAAATAATTAACATAAGGATGATTATTCTATGATGCAAACACAAATGTTTGAAGGAAAAAACTATAGAAATTGGTTCTCTACAATACAAGACAAGTGTGCCCTTGAAAATTTGGATTGAATCATTTACATGGTGAGATAAGAGTAGCTTTGGAGGATCATTCAAAAGGTAAGGAATTTGTAAGTGAATTAAAAATTTCATGATTCAACATTACTAGTGAATGTACTCTACAACCCTGGATATTCATCTAGTCATTTCGTGAAAAATGTTCAGTAAGAGTCAAGCTTATGCAGTGGACCTAACATTGTTTTATAAATCCACTTTAAGCAGTTCCGTTGATTGGTGTTATCAATGATTATAATCCCTTCTTAAACATTTTCCTTGTATTGGATAAATGATGAATTCCTCATGCACTTCCAGCTACTCTCATGTAACGTGTTAGCACATTGTAAAAATAAATAAAACTCAACCTTGGCCACCAAGAAGAAGTACAAATATGGATTTGAGTAATATTAAATATGTATTAATAGCAAATACTATTGAGTAAATAGCTTTGCACGAGACCAGGATAAATGGCAAAATTGGACCAAAGAAACCTTACTCAAAGAGTGTGTTAATTGCCACACCTTTTCAATCCCATGCGCTAGATGCTGATTCTGAAACCCATAAATGGTTAATCACACAAGTATTTTTACTTTACTTGATTTGTAATGTTTTGCAGGACTAAGATATTATCCCTCCCTTTAGCTCATGCTCACAATGTAGGGAGGCTTCCATTTTGTAGACCATGATACGTGTGAAAACAATCCATGCTGAATTCATAACTCACAAGAAAAAGAATAATTTTCCTACTTATGATTACGTTTTGTCCGTAAAGAAACATTCTATAATCAGCAAAATCTATTATTTCTTTGATCTTTTGATGAAACATGTGGTCATTAACACTAGCCTTGAACAGTAGACGTTGGAAAGAAAGAAAAGACTTTTTTAAATTTCCTTAAAACAGATTTTATGTTAATCATATCTTTACTACTTAAAATTCATCATTGTAAGTAAAGAACAGGTTTTGTGCTGATCTCATTGTGTGCATCATTATTACACAATTCACATGTACTGGAAAATATTCATCTAGTGACAAATGTTCTTGTCAATGTCGTGTAGTGCAGAAAAACCTCGTGTTTTGTTTTAATAAATTTGCATCCTTGCATGTTGTGTGAGATGTATGATCCATGAGGCTTGACCTCCGTGGATGAGTGGGTTGTGGTTCGTTTGGAGCATGGTGAAAGGAACATTCTGCTAAGGGTTTGGCTCTAAAGCTCTTGCTTCTCACTTTTCACTTCTAACTTCTTAATTTGATCATCTCGCTTTATTCCCCAACTGTACTCGACATCTCCTTCCACCCTGCCTCACAACACTTGAGAGCATGCCCCTCACAAGACTCGAGAGCCAAAGAGTAGCCTCGTGGCTAACTTCACGTGTTCCCCCTTAGAAGATGAGACCTCCTTGCTCTCGTATTTCAATTGTTAAGCCGACACTTCGTCAGTCCTATGCCACACACTTGATCTGCTCCACCCATTCCACCCACTCCGTCCACTCCCACTTCCTTGTTCAACATGGTCTTCTCTCACTTCCCCCTTTCTAACCTCCCTTGTTCCCCCCTCCCTTATCCTTCTTCTCTCCGTCTCACCTCGCTCTCATCTTCTTCTTCTCTGCCCTTGTCTATTAACCTTCACAAGTATTTCTCTTTCTTCCTAATTCCTCTCCCTCTTATCCACCTCCTTGTTGTTTCTTCCCATTTAACCCTCTCTCTCTCTCCCCTCCTCTCCCCTCTCTGACTATTCCACGCTCCCCCTCTCCTTCTCCCTCTCTCACTCTCCTCCTCTCTTTCTTCTCTTTATTTTGTTGCTCCCTATCCCCTCTCTTTCTCCACACCCCTCTTCACTCTTGTGGTCCACCCTTTTTGTTGTCTCCCCGCCTCCCCCACCTCTCCTCGATTTTGTTCCTATTCATCTCTCTGTTCTCTTTCTTCTCTCTCCATTGGGTTCTTGCTATCGCCATCTCTTCCCTCTTACTCTCTGCCCCCTCTTCCCTCCCTCCCTTCCTCATTCCCCTCCCACTCCTCATCTCTATCCCCCCCTCTCTTCCTCCTTCCTAACTTCTCACTTCTCACTCTCCTCATTCCCCCCATCTTTTTCCTCCCTTCCTCCTCTTGAAGACTTGTTCCACCCCTTCATCCTCTCGCCCTCTTCTCTTCTTGGGCTGTAATCCTCCTTCCCCTTCGTTTCTCCTATTTCTTGTTCCACTCCTTTCCTTTCTTTCTTGTTGTTTCGACAGATCCATCTAGTCCATTGGCCCCATTAGTTCCATTAGGAACTAATGGCTCCCTTGGCTCCATCCGCTCATTCAACTCTTTGTTCATAATACCACATTGTATGTTCAGATTCTCCTCCACCCTCGGTTGCTCCATGCGGTGCTCCTCTGGAGTTCCTGAGAATCCTTACTCTTGATTGTCCACAATTGCTTTCATCCCATGTCCTCCTTTGTCTGTCATGGGTTGTCTTTCCTCCAAGCCTCTCCTCTTGCCTCTCTCCCTCTCCCTCACCATTTCCCTCCTTCTCTTTCTCCTCCAACTATCTCCTTGGTTTCTCATATACCCTCATTCCCTTCCCTTCTCTCTCTTTGTCATCTTTGCTCTTCCCCCTCCCACCATCCCTCCATCCCTTCCTTCGCCCCTCCTCTCTCTTGTTCCTTCGTCCTCCCACTTGTCCCTCTAACTCTCTCCCTCCTTCCTCCTCTATCTCACTCTTGTATCCTTCACTTTTCTCTTCCTCTTCCGTGGTTTGTCCTCCCTCTTCCTCCCATCCCTCCTTTTTGTTACCTCAATTTGGCCCTTCCTCTCCTTTTATTTCCCCCCTCCTTACGTGCTTTTGATCTCTCTCTCTCTCTCTCTCTCTCTCTCTCTATCTATCTCTCTCTCTCTCTCTCTCTCTCTCTTTCTCTCTCTCTCTCTCTCTCTCTCTCTCTCTCTATCTCTCTCTCTCTCTCTCTCTCTCTCTTTCTCTCTCTCTCCGTCTCTCTCTCTCTCTCTCTCTCTATCTCTCTCTCTCTCTATCACTCCCTCTCCTTCCACTTCACTACTCCTTTCCCTCTCTCTCCCTTTACCTCTATCTATCCCTCCTGTGTAATTGTGCTCCTTCCTCACTATTAAAGTCCTCCTTTGCTTCTTTTTCCCTATTCCTTTCACCTTCCCTAAACCCTTCCTCAACCCTACACTCCTTGCAACCTCTCTTGACCTACCCCTTGCTTCTCCCCCGCTTTTGACCGCTTTGTGTTCCCCTTGCCCTTGCATCTGTTTCTCCCATTCACTCTCATGTGATGCTCCTACCTCAGCTTCTGGATCCTTGTCAACATTTGGGTGTGTGTTTGACACATTTCTCCCACTCTTCTTAGGTGCCCCTTCTTGCTCTTTCCCCCCTACCCTTCGTTCTCCACCTCCCCTTCCCCTTTTCCCTTGAATTAACTTCCCAAAAAAATTAACTTTCACAATGGTGCACCCCTCCCTTATGTCAGTGGCTTTCTCCTCTTATAGTCATATTTTTAAAGCTTCCCTTGTCCCTGAGTCTACACCTTACAACTTCGTGGTGGATCTTGTTTTCTCTGATGCCTAGACTGCTACGGCTACAGCTTGTGTGGCTCATGAGCAGGTGTCCCCTTCAGATGACTCCTCGCATGCCTTTAATCCTCGTCAACTCCCTTCTCAATATATATCACTACCAATATCACTACATCCGCCATCACCTTTGCACTTGTTGCACTCCGTGCCCACCTCCCACCATCCCTCCACCCATGTCCTTTCCCACCTTTGCGCTTGTCCACTTCGTGCTCACCTCCCACGATCCCTCCACCCATGTCCATTCCCACCCGAATCCCCTCACCTCTTCCTTTTGGCTAACATCCTTTATGCCCTCGGTGCTCACTCCACAATAGAACCCCTTGCCTTTCCTCCTGTTGTCCCATTTACTCATGTTCGGGTTGTAACTATTGTCCGTCCTGGTGTTGGTGGCCGTATTGCTTCTACAGCGGTGTCTCCATCACGATTGTGCTTTCATATTCAATATTTTCAGCATCGCTCCCCTTACCATTGCATAATTTGACTCGATGGTGCCGCTAATGCCCGCAATGCTGTTGCCATCAAAGCTTTCCTCCCTATGGGCGGCGCTATTATTGCTAGTGGTGCAATCCTTATATTTCGCGCCATCCCTCCTAGTGGCACCATCCCTACATGTGGCACCATCTCTCTCGATTGTTCTATCCATCTTGCCACCCCTTTCCTTGGTGACCTAGTCACCACCTTTACACGTACGGAGGCTTGTCTTGATGATATGACTTTCATTGTTGCTAAACTTGTCATGCTTGGTTTCTAGCCCCTTCCCACTAAACCCATGCCCTTGAATACGACTCTTAGTCATCCCAGGCATCGCTTTAAGCAAAAACTCACCTTAATTTGTGTCCACGACACACATGCACAACCTTTTGGTGCAATATGATCCTTCTCCACCTTTCCCCTTGGTCACCCTGATTAAAATGCTCTTGCCTTTCACCTTCTCCACTCCGGCAACCTTTCTATTGCTCTTTGCTATCTAAATCGGTTCATGCCGACCACAACTGCTCACTCCCCTTGGTGCAGCATAGAATGTTGTACTTGCTCTTTATTCTTCTGATTTCTTTAGTTTAACCGCCTCCCGACTCGTTGAACTTCACACTTTCTACTACTATCTCCCTTTGGGACTAACAATTGGCATTACCCCTTAGAAATAAAGAGCCCCCCACTTTAGGTTTGGACTAAGTGCTGAGCCAAAACTTACATCAGTCTGCTCAACGTGCCCCACCCCGTCCACCCACTCCAGCTGCTCCCACTCCCATGAGTTCGTTGTATCGTTCCATTTTGTTCCTTTCAACAATTTTCAAACATACAACTTATTCCGAACAATGATTCAAAACTTGTACTCCATGACATTGATCTCCCTATTTTATACTTGTCTATGAAAAAGAAAACAAGGACACATTTCCACTATGTTATAACCCAATAATGGGAATTATGTGTCTTCTTGAAATCCTTTCTCCTTTCCATGCAATGGCAAACTTAAGGTCTCATTCCTTCTTAAGATGCTTCTTCACAAAACGATTTGGAAAGATTTCACTCCCATGGAGATGTAAAACTAATCAAATGTGATTAATTCTTTTCAGCTTTCTTCAATTCACACATTTATGTCATATATTTTGGGAGTTTTTTTGTGGGATTAGGGGACCATTGGGTTTGAAGCCCCTTAACCCCGAAAACAAACATTGCATTCTACTTATGAATCACAATCTATTTTTGAAAGGAGACAGCAAATATAAACATAACAATAAGTTATATGTCCATGAAGAGAATATTTTACACTCAATACATTTCTGTTTTGATCAATAACTCAAATGTAGACTCTATGTAAAGATTCTAACACATTATTTGCATCATGGGAGGAACGAAAGGAAGGTATGTTGGGCCTTTCTTTGATACTGTACAATTTACTCAAAATTATCATTTCTAATAGATTCATGACCCATTATTGATGAGAAATTCAGCTTTGATTAGTGATGAAAAATGGGTAACTAGACGTGATGTGCAACGTATATTGGCTCCGTTACAAGTTTTTTAAGTGTATTGAAATTTGTAGAATGGAGGAGAAAACAAAAACGAACAAATGAATGAGTTTGAGGAATGAAATTGCAAAGGAGTAGCCATGTGAATTTGACAAGTGTTATTCTTTATAATGAACATCAACTCCAAACCAAAAAATACATCATTTACACACTTTGGATTGTTGACGGAGTTTGCATGCGTGTACAGTTTTGTTTATCATTCACTCACCTCATGAAACCTTTATTTATTTCTAACACAAATACATTGTGGATGTTACAGTTGTGGCAAATTTCACATGTATATCACGTTGGATGAAAAACATGAAAACTAAACACTCTCCTCGTTCTTCCTCTCCTTCATCGAGGAATTGAATACATCCATGTTATTTTAATGTAAAAAACAATGAAGTGAATTATTTTTCTTCAATTATATTCCCTTTTATGCATAGGTGATATGTTTGTAATGTTTGGTTAAAAACCAACCTAGTCTTAAAAATATTTGGCTAGAAGATATTTATTTCATTAGCTTTATCCTAAAAAACATAATTTGATGAGAAGGTACCGATTGATGTGAGAATAAAAGCTTCTAAAACATAACCCTCGTGAATACATAGTTAGAAGACTCATGAGACTGGGACATGGTACCATAATGGGCATAAAAGTTGATATGCCAACCTAAGCCAACTCCCGATACTTAAACTCTTTGTTGTTGCTTACTGAATTTCCACAGTCCATGTTATGCTTTTTATGTGAATACCAATCATGCTGCTTATGATAATGCAATTGGTCATGATCGTGCCTCCTTTAAAACCCTTTTCATGGACAAACTTAGTGAAATTTTAGCAAGGACCCCCTTTATTAGTGGAGAACAAATCCTTACTCTTTCCCTCCATTTCCTTGACAAAAAACACTTTTTCTTATCTATATCACTCTCTCAGCCATATCATTAACATTTAAATTACATGGTGTGAAAAGAAATGCAACAATTGTTAAGGCTTTTATGCACTTCTATCAGGATTTCCATTCTAGACAAACATGATTGGCATCAAATGTGTTCTTGCTTTTCAGGCGTATGGAATAGACTACATAACAAAACAACCAACATATCCCCTCCAGTTTCAACCTTTAGTAAATTCTATTTTCATAGCATTGAAGGGGGCCTTCTCATAAGCAACGTTTCATGTGAATTCGACATAAGCTTAATCAAAGGACTTTCTTCCACTAGCTTAAATATGATTCATTTTTTCCGGTAAAGAACTAATCTTCCATGCAAGTTATTCCCAAGTACATTGGTTTAAGTAATTTTATCAAAGGTGGTTGTAAAGGTGAGGGAGAAGAAAGGCTTAAACTGTATGTTGGGAATTGCAAATCAATGTGTATGATTGAACATCGAGGTTGTTTGAAGAGATATACACTGATGTATGAAGTTTTTTATAAATGTTGTTTTTGGTTATTTTATGGAGACGGAAAGAGTATCAAGTACATGTGGGTTGGACGTAGTTGTGTAGGTTTATGTGATTATCGTGTTTGAGATTTGTTTAATGTGGAGGTGTATGGCTGGGAGTCAGGAAATTTTACATTTTAATAATGGGTTGAGTCAAGTATTAAAGCTTTTTTAGTGGTGGTTAAGCTAGGGAGGGGGGACCGTGGGGTGTGGTTGGGAAATGTATTTTGGGAGTTTATGTTGAGATGTGTTCCCAAATGGATGTGTTGTGTAAAAAAACATTTTTTTATGTTGTTTTTGAGTGATTTCATGACATAACATTTATGTGAGAAGTATATTTCGAGATGTTTATTTGATTATATCCATTATTTAAAGAAATGTATGTTATTTTTATTTGTTTGAGCAATATGTTTCATGTAGGTTGGTTCTAGATGAGCAAGGAGGGACAGTGCGGGACAAAGTGGAGGTAGAAAAGCTTGAAGGAGATTTCAAATGGAGTTGTATGGCCAGTTTTGTGTTGGTTTGTTGTAGATTCATTTAATTTGGTACATACGTTTAGTGATGTGGTGTGTAGTGACAAGTTGGAGGTTGAAAAGGTTAGTGTATGTGGGAAGTTAAAGTGGAGTTGTGTTTGTTGGTTGTGCATCAAAAAGAATACTTGTGGACATTGGTGTGGTCTTCAAAACAATTTGGTGGTGGTTGTTAAAGGGCGAAGGGATTGGGGATTGGGTGAAAAGAAGTTTGTGGGGGTGTAAGTGGAAGTGTGCAAAAAAGAGTGCGATAGGAGATAATGATAACACTTTTCAAAGATCCAAATCACACCTTGGATCTAACAATGAAAAATCAAGAAATTTAAATTGCAAAAGTGTACTCATGGTCGAGGCTAGTTTTTCATTTAACGTGAGAAAGTGTTTATGAAGATGTTCAAGTCATTAAACCATTAAAAAATTAACAGACCATTTTTACAGTCAGAATAAAAGAAAACTAAGGTGGAAGGGGATATTTGGGACGATAGTTTATATGGAAACTACATGAGGAGGTACTAGGATTGCTGTGTGATGAGAGTAAAAACATGAATGTGTACATCAATTTGTGCATAAGGCATGATGTAGTTTGGAGAAAAAGGCAATGTCAAGTAAAAGTGTACGTGGGACGTGCGTATGGAATTCTTCTTATTAGTGGGTTGTGTTGGGGAATGTTTGAACAGATAAACGTGTACCAAAATGCACGAAAAAGCACTCTTGATGACTCAATAATGCATTTAAAATTTATTTGAGGTGGTAAAATGGACAAATTCCATCTTAAACCTTAAATATTTTTTATTCATTTTAAATGATTGTTTGCTCAATTAAACAAATGTATCCAAAATTAAAGAACATTTTTAACCCATGATATTTTTCTTGTTATGCATGTATTTTCGCTTTCCACCTTTAACTGTAATCTAATCCAAGGTAATTCAACAAATTAATGACTTCAAATTTTCAGAATCATTGGTTTTTATTCCTTTAATGTAATATGGGTGAAATTAAAATACATCTTAATTACATGTGCGATGGTCGAAAAATGAACATTTTGCTCTAGCACTAGGCTGGTTGTCAAAAAGCAGGTTGTTAAGTACACGTAGTAGAACGATGAAAGTTAGATGATTGGTTCCAATATTTTAGTGAAAACCCAACAAAAACAGGTATTTCATTGGCTAGAATGCAGGCGTTAATATTAGCTTTTGATTATTTTTGTCAAAATTTGGTAATGAGTGATTTTTGACTTGCAATTTTCACTTAGAAGCTTCAGATGATGGCAAAGGGGAGAATCATACAAACTACGTGTCTTTGAAAGTATTCAAATAATAGGTTCCTACTAGGGCTACGAAGATTCAAAACACGTTGGGTGCTATGTGTTGTTCCTGGTGCATTCATGGTCCACATCGTAGCTGCTTTGCTGTAAATCTTCCCATCTCAAAAGCACAATTTGACATGCACAGCATGAAATTTCAAAATTCAAGTATCACTTAGATGCGTGTTCTAGAACTTCATATTGGATCCCCCATCTTATATGATAAAAGTGTATAATGTGTGTGCATGGGAAAGTACACCTTTTATGAATTTTTTCCAGTGATAGATGTAAAAAATATAGAAAGAAGCATTTTGAGGTGTCAAAAATTTGGAAACAAATCTGTATAATGAAAGGTAAAAATTCTTCATACTATAGTAGACCATCTCAGAAATTCCTCATTTACACTTAGTAAGAGCCAAATGGTTAGGGCGAGGGGAATGGATAAATCAGCAAAACACGTATTATATTAGATGAGTGTCTCCCTTAAGCAATAAACTTGAACTTAGAGAATTTTTATACATCTAAACTGCCTTAAAGGCATCTTGTTCGGACTAACAATTATTAGCAAAGACAACATCAAGTCCTTTAACAATTTCTGTAAAAGTTCAAGCGCGTAAGACTATGTTTTCTAGTGGAAATGAAATACTATTCATTCTATGAACGATTTTAAAGAAACATTAGTTAAGATTCATCTACAATAGATCAACATCATTGCCTGTTTTTTTAATTATTTTTTCAAAACAAACTATGAATTTACATGTATGAAGGATATATCATGCTTACTTGGGAATTTAGTTACCAAATAACATCATTAATCAATGGAAGTAGCATGGTAAACGTGGTATCCATAGTTTTTGGTGTGTATAACATTGGATTGATTGGAAGTAAATGAGAATTTTGGCATTATTCCCTTACTTTTTCAAAAACATATAGTATCAAAGCTTCATCACATATAAAAAGAATTTTTTGTAATGATTATTCAATGCGTTGAGTTCAAAGGTGAACAAGATAATTTTTTTCATGAATTCTTTTACCTTTTAAATAGGATGTGGTGCTCTAAATATAAGGAATTTTTTTAATCTACATCCTCAAAAAATTCTTTACTCTCTAGTTGTTCCTTCATTTTGGCCGTTTTTCTCGTTGACCACTTTGGTCACACGAACCTCCATGGAACTCTTACACTGATGACTTGATAAGAGCAAGAAAGCGAGAGAGAGAGAGAGAGAGGAAGAGAGAGAGAAAGAGAGAGAGAGAGAGAGAGAGAGAGAGAGAGAGAGAGAGAGAGAGAGAGAGAGAGAGAGAGAGAGAGAGGGAGAGAGAGAGAGAGAGAGAGAGAGAGAGAGAGAGAGAGAGAGAGAGAGAGAGAGAGAGAGAGAGAGAGAGAGAGAGAGAGAGAGAGAGAGAGAGAGAGAGAGAGAGAGAGAGAGAGAGAGAGAGAGAGAGAGAGAGAGAGAGAGAGAGAGAGAGAGAGAGAGAGAGAGAGAGAGAGAGAGAGAGAGAGAGAGAGAGAGAGAGAGAGAGAGAGAGAGAGAGAGAGAGAGAGAGAGAGAGAGAGAGAGAGAGAGAGAGAGAGAGAGAGAGAGAGAGAGAGAGAGAGAGAGAGAGAGAGAGAGAGAGAGAGAGAGAGAGAGAGAGAGAGAGAGAGAGAGAGAGAGAGAGAGAGAGAGAGAGAGAGAGAGAGAGAGAGAGAGAGAGAGAGAGAGAGAGAGAGAGAGAGAGAGAGAGAGAGAGAGAGAGAGAGAGAGAGAGAGAGAGAGAGAGAGAGAGAGAGAGAGAGAGAGAGAGAGAGAGAGAGAGAGAGAGAGAGAGAGAGAGAGAGAGAGAGAGAGAGAGAGAGAGAGAGAGAGAGAGAGAGAGAGAGAGAGAGAGAGAGAGAGAGAGAGAGAGAGAGAGAGAGAGAGAGAGAGAGAGAGAGAGAGAGAGAGAGAGAGAGAGAGAGAGAGAGAGAGAGAGAGAGAGAGAGAGAGAGAGAGAGAGAGAGAGAGAGAGAGAGAGAGAGAGAGAGAGAGAGAGAGAGAGAGAGAGAGAGAGAGAGAGAGAGAGAGAGAGAGAGAGAGAGAGAGAGAGAGAGAGAGAGAGAGAGAGAGAGAGAGAGAGAGAGAGAGAGAGAGAGAGAGAGAGAGAGAGAGAGAGAGAGAGAGAGAGAGAGAGAGAGAGAGAGAGAGAGAGAGAGAGAGAGAGAGAGAGAGAGAGAGAGAGAGAGAGAGAGAGAGAGAGAGAGAGAGAGAGAGAGAGAGAGAGAGAGAGAGAGAGAGAGAGAGAGAGAGAGAGAGAGAGAGAGAGAGAGAGAGAGAGAGAGAGAGAGAGAGAGAGAGAGAGAGAGAGAGAGAGAGAGAGAGAGAGAGAGAGAGAGAGAGAGAGAGAGAGAGAGAGAGAGAGAGAGAGAGAGAGAGAGAGAGAGAGAGAGAGAGAGAGAGAGAGAGAGAGAGAGAGAGAGAGAGAGAGAGAGAGAGAGAGAGAGAGAGAGAGAGAGAGAGAGAGAGAGAGAGAGAGAGAGAGAGAGAGAGAGAGAGAGAGAGAGAGAGAGAGAGAGAGAGAGAGAGAGAGAGAGAGAGAGAGAGAGAGAGAGAGAGAGAGAGAGAGAGAGAGAGAGAGAGAGAGAGAGAGAGAGAGAGAGAGAGAGAGAGAGAGAGAGAGAGAGAGAGAGAGAGAGAGAGAGAGAGAGAGAGAGAGAGAGAGAGAGAGAGAGAGAGAGAGAGAGAGAGAGAGAGAGAGAGAGAGAGAGAGAGAGAGAGAGAGAGAGAGAGAGAGAGAGAGAGAGAGAGAGAGAGAGAGAGAGAGAGAGAGAGAGAGAGAGAGAGAGAGAGAGAGAGAGAGAGAGAGAGAGAGAGAGAGAGAGAGAGAGAGAGAGAGAGAGAGAGAGAGAGAGAGAGAGAGAGAGAGAGAGAGAGAGAGAGAGAGAGAGAGAGAGAGAGAGAGAGAGAGAGAGAGAGAGAGAGAGAGAGAGAGAGAGAGAGAGAGAGAGAGAGAGAGAGAGAGAGAGAGAGAGAGAGAGAGAGAGAGAGAGAGAGAGAGAGAGAGAGAGAGAGAGAGAGAGAGAGAGAGAGAGAGAGAGAGAGAGAGAGAGAGAGAGAGAGAGAGAGAGAGAGAGAGAGAGAGAGAGAGAGAGAGAGAGAGAGAGAGAGAGAGAGAGAGAGAGAGAGAGAGAGAGAGAGAGAGAGAGAGAGAGAGAGAGAGAGAGAGAGAGAGAGAGAGAGAGAGAGAGAGAGAGAGAGAGAGAGAGAGAGAGAGAGAGAGAGAGAGAGAGAGAGAGAGAGAGAGAGAGAGAGAGAGAGAGAGAGAGAGAGAGAGAGAGAGAGAGAGAGAGAGAGAGAGAGAGAGAGAGAGAGAGAGAGAGAGAGAGAGAGAGAGAGAGAGAGAGAGAGAGAGAGAGAGAGAGAGAGAGAGAGAGAGAGAGAGAGAGAGAGAGAGAGAGAGAGAGAGAGAGAGAGAGAGAGAGAGAGAGAGAGAGAGAGAGAGAGAGAGAGAGAGAGAGAGAGAGAGAGAGAGAGAGAGAGAGAGAGAGAGAGAGAGAGAGAGAGAGAGAGAGAGAGAGAGAGAGAGAGAGAGAGAGAGAGAGAGAGAGAGAGAGAGAGAGAGAGAGAGAGAGAGAGAGAGAGAGAGAGAGAGAGAGAGAGAGAGAGAGAGAGAGAGAGAGAGAGAGAGAGAGAGAGAGAGAGAGAGAGAGAGAGAGAGAGAGAGAGAAAGAGAAAGAGAGAGAGAGAGAGAGAGAGAGAGAGAGGAAGAGAGAGATAGAGAGAGGGGAAGAGAGAAATAGAGAGTGCACTACCATAGTAATGTCATGAAGGGTTCATTTTCTATCATTCTTATTTTTGCTTTTTGTCTCCCCTTGCTTTCTGCCATTGCGTAGGGGAAGTGTGTTTTGGTTACTGCAGCGGCCGCCACGCAAGCTCACGAGGCAACGATGCATGCTCTTTGCTGTAGACCTTGTGAGCATACGTAGAGTATGGTGATGGGGTGGGGGGAGGGGTTATGGAGGGTGGGAGACAGGGAGGGAGAGAGGGAGAGAGGGAGACAGTGAGGGAAAGAGGGAGCAAGGGAGGCATGCTCATGCTCATGCTCATTCTATTACTCTTGCTCATGCTCATGCTCTTGGTAATGCTCATGGTCAAGCTCATGCTGAAGATCATGCTCGTCCTCATGCTTTCAGGCTTCTACTCATCTTTATGCGTATGCTCTTGCTCATGCTCATTTGCATGCACTTGCTCATGGTCATGAATGTTCTCTTGCTCATGATTATGTTATGGCTCCTGGTCTTCATCAATGCACATAAGATCTTAACCAAGTGAGAAGCTAATGCATGGCTTTCTTCATACAAATGACGTAAGAGACTCGGAGTTCCGTGCAAAGCAAGTTATGCACGCTTTCTTAGGAGATAAAACAACCGCTTGTAATGCAAATCATGGTGGTAGTTGCTCATCCTTAAGGAGATTGGGTCAAGCTTGGGATAGAAAGGGATAATGTGGAAGGATGATTGGACCAAGGTATGAGAAGGATACTCCCAATTTTCTAGTGATGTGGCAAGATTGAGGTTTGTCATGGCATGTGCGAGGGTAATGTTTGCCATGCCAACAGAAGATTGCATAAGCATCTCAGTCATGTTGGAGGGTAGAGGTAAGATGCATGTTGAATGTAATGGACAGAAGGAAGGATCCTGAATGGGAAAATGGTACAATTTGTGTATGTTTGTGGAAAAGTCTCTACGTTTGGGCTTTGGTTTACCCCAAACAGTCGCTTGTTGCTTTGTCGTTGTAGAATCTTGTGGACTCGCCTTCGGATATAAATTCAAATGACTGGATGTGCGTTCTTATTTGTGCGCTCAAAAATACTACTTTCAAGATCGCACTAGTGTGCCACTGTTTTGACGGTTGTATACTTCGGAGCATCATGCACTCGAGATAGGGGACATCAAACTGAATCAGGTTATCGGCTCCATCGACTTCCCCTGATTTCGTCTTGTTGGCATTTCCACTATCGACGTGTTTAGCGCATCGCTGTGCCGTTAAAGTCAACGACAAATCTGAATAATTTTTCTGATTGACAGAGAAACGAGTGGGAGGCGTTGTTCACGCGGCTTCATTCCGCGTGGAACCTTGCTGCGCATCGGAGGTCTCGTTTCCTGATTGATTCGCATGTCATTCCCTTAGCACAGGCCAAATCTGAGACAGGTTTCTGACCTGGTTTCTGACATGTCGAGTCCGAAGTAGCATCCAGGCCGTTCGCTGACCTGGTTTCTGAATATCGATGCGACTTCAACACTTCTGCACATACAATGTCAACTGCGACCGTTCGCTTTGTAAACGACATCGGAAGAGTCCAAATGATTTAAGATTGATGACTAGTGACCACATAGGATCAAGTGAATAATGTTCATAGTATCGAACAGTTCGCCATGCGATACGTCAAACTCCTGCATTGCCGGCAAATGAAGGGACAAACTGAAGAATCGAGCTACATGATGTGCAAATACTCCTCTCAGTTCAGTCACACGGCGTCGTATGTCTGCCTGAAGGCCGATCTGTGTTGCGATGAAGGCCATTTTGATGATGTGCCGTTGCCGCAATACATCTGGAACAGGCCCCGTTATTGCCGCAAATCGGCTCATTGGCTGCAGAATAAGGGCACTTTGACCGCCAATTATGCCACATGCAACACGCGCGTAATGACAACAACAGATGAACATCAAGATCGCTGCAGAAGTGACACTCGCTAACACAGAGGGACGAAAGATCGGGTTAATGATAGCGTCATCGATGAAAAATACAAGGGACCTTTATCTTTCGTTGAGACACCGTACCGGAAGGACGGCTTACGAGGCCAGAGAAGGATTACCGCGCCACAAGAGTCGTGTAGAGTGCTTTAGAGTTAGTCGGTCGTCTCAAATTTCTGTTACTGGGTGATTTTCCTCTGCAATTCACAAAAAACGGGCTCCGACATAATCAATGCGAGTTTGTAGGAACACTCCGGACAAGGTGTGTACCGATATCGCCCAACATGAACATGGCGTGATTATCATGACCTCAAGGGAACCGGAAGCGATTCCGACGAAGTGCATGATCAGCACATCGATGCCTATTACACAGAAGAATTTCAGAACGATGTACACAAACAATAACATGCAAGGGACAACGGGAAAACGAGAGTAACGAACGAGCTCTCGAACTATTCGACCAATGAGGACGAGCCCACATTCCAGGAAACTGATGGTGAGGCTGGGAATCGTTGGAATCCGTCATCAACGACGGATTCCAACGAAATACGAACCTGCCGTTAACTTTCCTTCAAGAAATCGTTCAGTCATTGTTGGGACATCGATCAGGCAAATTTCTGGAAATTTCTCCCCACATTTCCCACACAAAGAGACATGAGCCAGGAAGGTAAGTGAATCGTTCTACTGTTGAGCCGCTGCCGCCCAGTTGCCACCCGTAACTGCCTGCCACAGCCCCATGATTGCGTGTCTGGACCAACGGCCCTTGACTGCACCTCATCATTGCCTATCATCCGCGATCAAACAGCAGCAAAACCAGGTGTACGAATCCACTGTTTGGATGCTAGCGCGAGCGAGGAAATTTTAACCGAAATATTCAGTGGCGTTAGTGTCCAGCTTGCAAGGTATTGCGGCTAACTAAGGCATTCACTTCTAAGTAGCGACGTTCGGAAGAAATTGATGTAGGTTTGACAGCTCCCGCTTCCAGAACGCGACAGTTTGCACAAAAAATTCTGATCGACGTGCATGTCGTGTTACTACTAACGAATTAACGGAAGTTCGCCATGCACGCTCCTTGGTTATTCGGAATAACGGCGCCACGCGCAGCAACGTTAAGCCACATTAACGTCGCGACAAGGTATGTCCATGAT